>PVJI01004142.1:0-112545 GCA_004026765.1 Micronycteris hirsuta | reverse complement strand
AGGGGCTGGAGAGAAATATTTCAAATCATGAAAAGCAAGGACCTACAACCAAGAATAATCTATCCAGCAAAACTGTCATTTAGAATGGAAGGGCAGATAAAGTGCTTCTCAGATAAGGTCAAGTTCAAGGAGTACATCATCACGCAGCCTTTACTATATGAAATGTTAAGGGGTTTTATATAAGGACTCATGAGAGAAGACACCAAGGCCAGATCAGCTACTGGGGAACTCAGATCAGCCACAGCCAAGACGCTTGTGAGGTAAGCAAGCAAAATACAACCAGAGAAACAAATTATAACCAGAGACACTGACATTTAGAACAATCTGGCAGTAACCAGAGGGGAGGGGGAAGGGGATAATGGGAACAAGGGTATTCAGGAACTGCTACAAAGGACACATGGACAAAACCAAGGGGGAGGGTGGAAGCAAGGGAGGGAGGTGGGTTTTCCTGGGGTTGGGGGTGGGGGTAAATGCAGACAACTGTAAGTGAACAATAAAATAATTTTTAAAAATTAAAATAAATAAAATAAAAAATAAAAAGACACAAAAAATATATATAATACATGAAATGGTATAAAGTTAGTATTTTTTTCAAAATTGTTAGAATTCCATGAATTTTCCTTTATGTTTACATTTTTATAATATGAAGTCCATTTAAAAGGCAAAATCATCTGTATTAATAGTTTTGAATGTAATTCTTTGATAACTTTTCCTATTACTTACATTATTATTGTACTAGCCAAGGTTCTATTTCTTCTAGAGTCAACTTTTAATTTATATGTAATGCTATGAAGAAATAAAGTATCCATTAGAATTTTTCTTAGAGAATAAATAAGAAAGAATACTGTCTATAGAATGTAAGACTGTTAGCCAACCTTGACTGTGGGAAGAACAAAGCCTGATAAAAGATCGTTTATAAGTGAGCAAGTTCTTGGTTACATCTGAAGGAAAACGGGGGGGGGGGCGGGGGGAGAAGAAGAAAGAGAGTAGAGGTGAGAAAGAGAAAGGTCGCCGCTGGCTATGCAGTAGGTGATGACGCCGTTCCCCATTGCACGTGAGATGAGCAGAAATCATCTACATCAAATAAAAGGCTTGGTGATAATATATAACACCTGGCCAGCTTTTCTAAGCACTGTATACATATTAGCTCATTCAAACTTGGTTACAACTCTATGAGGTAAGAATTATTACCACTGTTTACAAAATGAGGAAACTGAGGCACAGAAAAGTGAAATATTTTTCCCAGGTGCTACAACCAGAGTAGTAAAAAGTGGAGTCAGGACTAAAATCCAGGATGAAGGTGAGTGACTCCGGGGACTGCTTTCTGTAGCCATTACACTGTAGGACGTGGTTCGGAACACGACTGCCCACGGCCAAACGCAACCAGTAGCCTGTTTGAACACATGTTTTCCGGTGAGGCAGGCGCGGGGTGGGGGCGCTGATCTGCGTGGGGTTGTGGGGTTGGCTGCGGGGTCTGGAGGGAGCGCCAGGGACCTGCAGGGGGCAGGCGGCAGGGCCGGCTCCGCAGCCGGCGCTGCAAGGGAAGCCGCGGCTCAGGCTCACCTGCGCCCGAGGTCGGAGCCCTGCGAGGCTGCCGCGCCAGGCCGGAGCTCACCTGCCATCGGGCCGAGAGCTGCGCCCGGCCGGAAGCTGGAAGACTTCGGCAGCTGTCAGCCGCTCGCAGCGGGGACAGGACGAAGCCCTGGCCTTGGAGGACAAGCAGGAGGAAGGAGAAGTGGCCGGCCCACCGCGCTTTTGTCCGTGGGGTGCAGGTACAACAGGCCGCCCCTCGTCCGTCTGTCTGGGCAGCTGTAGCGCAGCCCAACTTTTATTATTGAGAACTAAGAAAAGTTTTTACACTTTTAAAAGGTTATAAAATAAGACGAGAATAAAGAGTAATGTATGTGCCTACAAAACTTTAAAAAGCTGGCCAACCTGTGATTAGTGGCTTGCGGTGATCCAGTGGCTTCCGCGTGGAAGACGGGCAGACACCTGCCTGATGTCGCCGGAGGCTGGGAGCAGCCTACTCGTCCGGAGTGTGAGTGCTGCGGAAAACAGGAACGAGCCGCAGCATCGCAAGTGCGAGAAGAGCTTCGGGTTGTCAAGAAAATAGAAGTGGCGTTTGAACCAAAATCAACCAAATCTCTGAGAGGAGAAAGCTACAGCGGATACGGGATAGATAGATGATAGATAGATAGATAGATAGATAGATAATAGATATTTGTCAGAAATTATGCCTCTTTACGAGTTTCAAAATTATTTGCATAAAGTACTTCACAGTATTAAATTATTTTAACATCCATATTTTTAGCTACAGATCTCAATAAATGTTTGTATATTTTACCTCATTTTTAATTTGATTTGTCAGAAAGTTGTATATTTTATGTTTTTCAAAGATACAGTTGTTGGAATTAGTCAATTCTACATATTTATCATTCATTATTTTATAACTAATTTACATTTTCTTTAGGTTTTTTCTAACTTCATTCACTTGTTTTTTAAAGAACTACAGAACTTGCCTGGCTGGTGTAGCTCAGTGGATTGAGCGCAGGCTGGGAACCAGAGGGTCCCGGTTCGATTCCCAGTCGGGCCACATGCCTGGGTTGCGGGCCAGGTCCCCAATGAGGGACATGTGAGAGGCAACCATACATTGCTCTTTCTCCCTCCCTTCTCCTCTCTCTGAAAATAAATGAAGTGGGATCTTTAAAAAGAACTACAGAACTTAATCTATACGTTTACCACTATGTACAGCTATGGTTACTTCCAAAATATCTAAGGGGTGAGGGAGAGGGGGAATTGTGATGCCTTTTGAAAATGTATTGCTGATGCAGCAGTGTAGCCAATGTGCACAAAACAGCTCTTGAGAAATACAAAGGAAATAAATACTATAAAACAAGCAAATTCCAGCGAATAACTTTAAAACATAGTATGTTACAAATGAAATTATATGACTTTATGAATGTTCTTCAAAGTAAGAAGGGATAGGAGGCAGATACAGAAGAAGCAGACTAGCCATGAGTTCATAATTATTGATGCTGAGCGATGTCTGTACGGGAACTCATCATACTGGTCTCTCTACTTTTATAGATGACTGAGATTACTCATAGTTTTCAAATTTTTAATTAAGCTTTAAAAATGACTAAATAAAGTTGTAAATTTCCAGCTTGGCAAAATTTGGTACAGTTGCAAGACAAATTTAATAAATTGAATACTGTTTTCTCAATGTAGAAACAAAGTTCCACAACTAAATTTGTGCCTGGTAATTTTGACCAAACACCATAGCACCCCCCAGCCCTCACCCCCATCAGGGTTTGGGATTTCACCCTACTCACAAGCTAATAATAATATTATTATTTTATGAATATTGGCAGAAGACACGAAACTCCTAGGTCATAGAAAAGGATGTTATTACTGATGGCACAGCACGAGCATTGGATCGTTGCAGCAGGTCCGTGGGGTGATGTGCAGGGGCCCAGAGAATGTCGTACATGCAGTGGGATTGTGGTGCAGAGGAGGGACTCTGAGCTTCGGGACTCCCCGCTGTCACAGAGAGTGGTAAGAAAGCCTGCACTTTGATGTTCCCGTGACCCAGACTCAAAAGTTATAAATTCTTTGACAATGTTGTTTCATCTATACCCTCACTCAGTTCTTCTCCCTATCCAGTGATCTTGAAACAAATGCCTGGCTTTGTAGAATTCCAACCCTCAAGGTTGCTCGCTGTAAACACAACCCCGAGGAGTGGCGTGGGCAAAGAGCAGTCTTGGCACACCCAACAAAAATGTGCAGGGTGGCTCAGGCCCATGGAAGATCGCTGTCCCCATCAGTCCCCCATTATCCCTACATGTCTTGGCTTCCCGAGAACTTTCACAAAAGTGTGTCAGTCTACTGACCACTCTGATTAATTTAACCCACAGAGCTGTTCTGTCCAATCTGTTCAGTTGGTCTCATACAGCATTTAATTAAGGCTACCATCAGCGGGATTCCAAACAATGAGGGGAACTTAACCTGCAATATTGATCTCAAATATGCCCTCCGGGGTCCCGGATTCACGCAGCTGTCTCAGAAGAGAGTGGGGGACTTTACTTCAGACAGTCAGGATGTAGTCCAGGCTAAGGCTAGTCCATTATCCATTACGATACACACAAGGGAGTTTATACTGATCTGCTGATCTTTGATGTCATTGCCAATAATTACAGGAGGCAATAAATGGGACAGAAACAACCTCCATCCTCAATGGAGAAACACTCTGTGGCCCATTCCCAACCATATACAAACACATAACCCAAAAGGTACAGAGAACTTCTATTGGATTTGTCATTAAACTTGATTAGGATCAACATTGTTCCATTAGTTTGGTTAAGTCACACAGGCAGTGTCACTGAGTGGTTGTTCCCTCCTTTCCCACACATGGCATAACCTAAAACATCTCAAGCATCAGAGAAGCTGTGAGTTTATAACAGTCACAATGAGACAAGGTTGTGTCAGTCCACGTGTTTGTACCTGTGTAAAGGAGTCCATGCTGGGAATTACTGTTGATGACATCAGGCACAGCAGAATAATCCGGGCTCAGCCGTGTCCACAGATTGGCAGGTGCAGTGCCTGTTTGATAAGTGGCAGTGATGGAACAAGGCAACAAAGATATTAATTATACACCTGGGGTCTGAGGTGTGCCCATCACAGGTGCCAGGTTGTTTTATCAATCTGCCTGCAGTCTTCCCAGTGCTGGACCAGACAGCAGACCAGACGGCTAAACCATTGTCAGTATAATCAAGAGTCAGTAAAAAATACAAGTTTCATCATAGGGAGCTTTAGACAGAGTTACAAGAATGGCCTTGAGTTCTGCCCACCAAGTGGACAGCCACAGCAGTGTTCAGGACGGCAGCCCAGTGGACACTAAGAGGCAGACACTAAGAGGCTTCAACTCAGCAGAACCATCAGTGAGCTAGGCCCAGGCAGGGGCACAGGTGAACCTCTGTGAATCGAGGACCCCACTGAGCCAGTGGCTTTACTTCAGGATGCATAAGGCAAATAAACTTCCACCAAAGCAACAGCTGCCACTTTTTCATATAAACTGAGATGCTGCTGGGACCAGGCCACAGCATCTTTGAATAGTCAATTTACATTTGACAAGTGAGATATACTGGGCCTTTTCCTTATTAGTTGTCAAGCCTAAGTTGATGCACTCCAAAATGGCAACATCAGGCTGCAAGGGTCCCAGGCCTCTGTGGGTCAGGCGTTGACCTTCAACATCTGGATAAGAGATGTAGTTAGTGTCTGATTCCAGAAGGTGGCAGTATTATATTAGGAAATTGCCTCTGTGTTCTGCCACAGTGAAGCCGTGAACAAAAGCTGTGATACTGGGTCCTTTTCAATTTTTACATTCTTTTTCCTAGACCCTGCAGAAGAGGATCAAGGTTGCCTCTCTACAAGAATGGAAGAAAATCTTCTGGACTTCATGAGCATTCACAATCAATCACATACAACTTACGTATCAATTTAAAATTCAGCATTAAAAAAATACGATGATATATTTACTCTGCCCAAAAGGTCCTCCCTACAAGGTCACTTTAACTTCCTCTTTTCACAGAAAATGTTCCCGAACCCAAGCAGTTTAAATTTGGACGACACCCCCACCCCACCCCAGCAAACAGCAGGGTTCCGAAACTTAGCGTCATCGACAGGTTTGGCTGGGTAATTGTTTGTGGAGACAGTCTGCGCACTCAGATGTTTAGCAGCATCCCTGCTTCTACCCAACGAATGCCAGTAAGAACACACATATATACCCTCCAGTTGTGACCATTAAACATGTCTCCCGACATTGTCAAATGTCCGTGAGCTGGGGGCTGGGGGGTTTAATTTCCCTGACTGAGAACCACTGCCCTGTAGGATAATGGACCAATGGACCAAGAAGTCTAACACGTATATTAAGGCCTAAAGCTGATGACAGTTTAGAAATTAGAACGGATGCAGGTGGAGGGAGAAGAAGATAGGTTGTGGAGGATGTCTTTTTTAAAATTCAATATTATTTGTATTAGTTTCAGGGATACTACAGAGTGGTCAGACAGTCATCCATTTCACAAAGTGCTCCCTCTCCTCAGCCTTTCCACTACCCACCTGGCACCATAAATAGTTATTACACTACTACTGACTATATTCCCTGTACTGTACTTTACATCCCTGTAGCTTCTGTAACTGCCAGTTTCTATTTCTTAGTCCCTTCGTTTTTTTCACCCAGTGCCTCAAACTCCCTTGCCTCTGGCAAACATCAGTCTGTTCTCTCTATCTATGAGTCTCTTTCAATGTTGCTTGTGTATTTTTGACTGACTTATTTCACTTAGCATAAAACTGTCTACGTCCATTGATGCAGTAAGAAATGATAAGATTTCATTCTTTTTAATGGCCAACTAATATTCCAGTATAGATATATATCTATATTATATATAGATCACCACTTTTTTATCCACTCGTCTATTTGTGGGTACATGGGTTGCTTCCATGTTTTGGCTATGGTAATTAATGCTGCAACGAATATAGGGGTGCATATATAGGGGTGAGCAAAAGTAGGTAAATCACCAGCTATCATTACCTAAAAGATAAATCATAAGTAAAGATATGAAATAATAATAAGACAAATAATACAAATAAATACTACAATAATTAATACATAAATAATAATACAAGAATAAACGCTGAGTTTCATGTACTCAGAACTGTAAACCTACTTTGCCCACCCCTCCATTCTTTCAAATTAGTGTTTCCGGTTTCTTTGGGTATATATCTAGAAGTATATAGGAATTGTTGGGTCATAAGACAGTTTCAATTTTAGCTTTTTGAAAACCCTCCATAATGTTTCCCACTGTGACTGCACCAATCTGCATTCCTACACACCATGCACCAGGGTTCCCTTTTCTCCACATCCTCACCAACACTTGTTATTTGTTGATGATAGTCATTCTGACAGGTATGAGGTGAAATATCTCACTGTGGTATTCGTTTGCATTTCTCTGATGATTACTGATGTCAAGCATTTTCTCATATGTCTATTTGGTCACCTTTATGTCCTCTATTTTTCAATTGAACAGAAGTATCTATTCAGGTCCTCTGCCCATTTTTTAATTAGATTGCTTCTGCTTTTAGTGTTGAGTTGTATGAGTTCTCTGTAAATGTATCATTGGTGAATATGTTCTCCCATTCAGTATGTTGTCTTTTTGGTTTGTTGATGGTTTTCTTTACTATACAAAAACTTTTTAGTTTGTTGTAGTCCCATTGGTTTATTTTTTCTTGTTTCTCTTGCCTGAGGAGATATATCAGAAAAAAATATCACTAAAAGAAATGTCAGAGATTTTACTGCCTGTGTTTTCTTCTAGGAGTTTTGTGGCTTCAAGTCTTATCTAAGTCTTATCAAATCTAAGTCTTTAATTCATTTTGAGTTTAATTTTGTATGTGGTGTAAGAAGATAGTTTAGTTTGTTTTTTTGCATGTATCTGTCCAATTTTCCCAACACCATTTATTCAATGGACTGTCTTTAACCCATTGTATGTTCCTGCCCCATTTGTTAAATATTAATTGCCCATATAAGTGTGGGTTTATTTCTGAGCTCTTGATTCTGTTCCATTGATCTCTATGCTTGTCTTTATGCTGGTACCATGCTGATTTGATTACTATAGCCTATTAGTATAAGTTGATATCAAGTAACGCATGATACCTCCAACTTTGTTCTTTCTCAAGATTGATGTGGCTATTCTGGGTCTTTTGTTGTTCCATATAAATTTTTGGATTATTTATTGTAGTTCTGTGAAATATGCCGTTAGTATTTTTATTGAACATGCATTGAATCTATAACTTGCCTTTTTGTAATTCAGATATTTTAACGATGTTAACTCTTCCTATCCATGAGCATGGTATAATCCTATTTACTTATATCTTATTCAGTTTTTCTTCAGTGTCCCATAATTTTCTGAGTGCAGGTTTACTCTCTCCTTCATTAAATATATTCTTAGATTTATTTAATGAAATTGCAAATGGGATTGTTTTCTCAGTTCCTCTAACTTTTTTCTTTTTAAAAAATACTTTTTATTGTTGTTCAGTTACAGTTTTCCCCATTTTCCCCCCATTACCCACCTGCTCTACCCACCCCCAACTTCCCACATTCAATCCTGCCCCACATTATCCTTGTCCACGGGTCCCACATGTATATGCAACCTCCCACCCTCAACCCTACCCCTATTGGATTTGTTCATGTATCCTTTATACATGTTCCTTGATGACCCTTCCTCTATTTTCCCCCAGTATCCCTCTGCCCCCTCCCCTCTGGTCACTGTCAGTTTGTTCTTTATTTCCATATCTCTGGTTATATTTTGCTCGCTTCCTTGTGTTGTTGGTTAGATTCCACTTATTTGTGAGGTCATGTGGTATTTGTCTTTCACCACCTGGCTTATTTCACTTAGCATAATGCTCTTCAGTTCCATCCATGCTGTTGTCGAAGGGTAGGAGCTCCTTCTTTCTTTCCGTTGCATAGTATTCCATTGTGAAAATGTATCATAGTTTTTTGATCCATTCATTTACTGATGGGCACTTAGGTTGCTTTCAGCACTTGGCTATTGTAAATAAGGCTGCTATGAACATTGGGGTGCATAGATTCTTTTGAATTGGCTTTTCAGGATTCTTAGGGTATAATCTCAGTAGTGGAATTGCTGGGTCAAAAAGTTCCATTGTTAGTTTTCTGAGGAAGTTCCATACTGTTTTCCACAGTGGCTGCACCATTCTGCATTCCCACCAACACTGCACTAGGGTTCCTTTTTCTCCACAACCTCGCCAGCACTTGTTTGTTGATTTGTTCATGATGGCCATTCTGACCTGTGTGAAGTGGTATCTCATTGTAGTTTAATAAGCATCTTTCTGATGGCTAGTGATGCCAAGCCATCATAGACCTTTCATATGGTCTACGGACCCTCTGTATGTCCTCCTTGGAGAAGTGTCTGTTCAGATCCTTTGCCCATTTTTTAATTGGATTGTTTGTCTTCCTGGAGTGGAGTCATGTGAGTTCTTCATATATTTTGGAGATCAAACCCTTTTCCGAGGTATCAATGACAAATTCATTTTCCCGTATGGTTGGTTCCCTTTTCATAATGGTGATATTTTCTTTAGCCATGCAGAAGCTTTTTATTTTGATGAGATCCCATTTGTTTATTCTTTCCTCTATATTCCTTGCTCTAGAAGATATATCAGTAAAAAATACTGCTGCATGGAGTATCTGAAATTTTCCTGCCTATGTTCTTCTCTAGGACTTTTATGGTGTCACAACTTATATTTAAGTGTTTGATCCATCTTGAGTTTATTTTTGTGTATGGTGTAAGTTGGTGGTTGAGTTTCATTTTTTTTGCATGTAGCTGTCCAACTTTCCCGACACCATTTGTTGAAGAGGCTATGCTTACTCCATTTTATGCTCCCACCCACTTTGTCAACTATTAATTGACCATAGAGACTTGGGTTTACTTCTGGGCTCTCTTTTCTGTTCCATTCATCTATGTGTCTGTTCTTATGCCAGTACCAGGCTGTTTTGATTACAGTGGTCTTGTAATATAGTTTGATATCAGGTATTGTGATCCCTGCTACTTTATTCTTCTTTCTCAAAGTTACTGAGGCTGTTTGGGGTCATTTATGGTTTCATATAAATTTTTGAAATGGTTGTTCTATATCTGTGAATTATCTTTGGTATTTTAAAAGAGATTGTGTTGAATCTATAAATTGCTTTTGGTAGTATGGACATTCTGATGATGTTAATTCTTCCAATCCATGAACATAGTATATGCTTCCATTTATTTGGGTCTTCCTTAATTTCTTTCTTCAGTGTTGTGTAGTTTTCTGAGTATAGGTCTTTTACCTCCTTGGTTAAGTTTATTCCTGGGTACTGTATTTTTCTTGTTGCTAAAGCAAATGGGATTTTTTCCTAATTTCTGTTTCATTTGATATTTCATTGTTGGTATACAAAAATGCCTTCAATTTCTGAATATTGAATTTGTATCCCACTGTTTTTCCAAATTCACTTATTAGGTCAGTAATTTTTTGGTGGAGACTACAGGGTTTTCTACATACACTATTTATGTCATCTGCAAACAATGACAGTTTTGCTTCCTCCTTTCCAATTTGGATGCCTTTTATTTCTTTTTCTTGTCTGATCACTGTGACTATAACTTCCAATATATGTTGAATAGAAGTGGTAAAAGTGAACATCTTTGTCTTATTCCTAATCTTAGAGGGAAAGCTTTAATTTTTGCCTGTCAAGTATGATGTTGGCTATAGGTTTCTCATATATGGCCTTTATTACATTGAGATATGCTTCTTCTATTCCCACTTTGTTGAGTGTTTTTACCATAAATGGGTGCTGTACCTTATTGAATACTTTTGCTGCATCTATTGATATGATTGTGTGATTTTTGTCTTTCTTTTTGTTTATGTGATATGTTATGTTTATTGATTTACGAATATTGGACAATCCTTGCATCCCTAGGATGAATCCTACTTGATCATGGTTTGTGATCTTTTTAATAAATTGGTGGATGTGGTTTGCCAATAGGCCAGCAATACTGGCCTTTAGTTTTATTTTTGTGTGTGCGTCTCTACCCAGTTTGGGGATTAGGATGATACTGGCCTCAAAAACAGTTTTGGGAGTCTTCCCTCTTCTTGGGTGTTTTGGAATAGTCTGAGAAGGACAGGGGTTAGCTCTTCCTTAAATGTTTTGTAAAATTCTCCTGTGTAAACATCCGGACCAGAGCTTTTGTGTGCCAGGAGTATTTTGATTACTGCTTCAATTTTACTAGCTGTTATCACTCTGTTCAGGCTTTCTGCTTTTTCTTGATTCAGTTTTGGAAGATTATATGTTTCTAGAAATTTGTCCATTTCACCCAAGTTTTCAAATTTCTTGGCATATAGTTGTTTTTAGTAATTTCTTACAATCCTTTGTATTTCTTTGGTGTCAGTTTTAATTCCTCTTCTTTCATTTCTGATTTTATTTATTTGGGTCCTCTCTTTTTTTCTTGATGAGTATGCTTAAAGGCTTGTCAATTTTGTTTATCTTTTCAAAGAACCAGCTCCTAGATTTATTGATCCTTTGAGTTGTTCTTTTAGTCTCTATGTCATTTAATTCTGCTCTGATCATGATTATTTCCTTCCTTCTACTTACCCTGGGCTTTGCTTGTTGTTGTTCCTCCAGTTCTTGCATCTGTAGAGTTAGATTGTTTATTGAAATATTTCTACCTTTTTTTGGTAGACCTGCATTGCTATGAACTTCCCTCTCAGGACTGCCTTCACTGTGTCCCATTGGTTTTGGGCTGTTGTGTGTTCATTTTCATTTGTTTCCAGAAACTTTTTGATTTCTTCCTTGATCTCATTTTTAGCCCATCCATTGTTTAATAGTATGTTATTCAGTCTCCTGGAATTTGAATGTTTCTGATTTTTTTTCCCTTGAAGTTGGATTCTAATTTCAAGCTCTTGTAGTCCAACAAAATGCTTGGTATGATTTCAATTTTCTAGAATTTGTTCAGCCTTGTTCTATGTCCTATCATGTGGTCTATCTTTGAAAATGTTCTATGTGCATTTGAAAAGAATGTGTATTTTGCTTTGCTGGGATGAAAGGCCATATATATATATATATATATATATATATATATATATATATATATATATAATCAGTTAAGTCCATTTGATCTAGGGCATTGTTCAATGCCATAATATCCTTGTTGATATTTTGTTTGGAAGATCTGTCCATTATTGACAGTGGGATGTTAAAATTCCCTAGTATAAGTGTGTTGCTGTCTATATATTTCTTGAAAGATTTTCCAACATATTTCCTATGTTGGGTGCATATATATTTACAATGCTCATGTCTTCTTGATGGATTCTTGTGTATCACAAAGTGTTCTGTGTCTCTTTATGCCTTTTGTTTTGAAGTCTATTTTGTCTGATATAAGTATTGCTACCCAGGTTTTTTTCCTCCTGTGCATGTGCTTGGAATATTTTTTTCCAACCCTTCACTTTCAGTCTGTGTAGGTCTTTTGTTCTGAGGTGGGTCTCTTGTGGGCAGCATATGTATGGGTCATGTTTTCTTATCCATTCAGCTACGCTATGTCTTTTGATTGGAGCATTTAATTCATTTACATTTAACGTTATTATTGATAGGTACTTATTCCTTGCCATTTTCCTTCCTTTGTTCCTGTGTTCCTCTCTCTCACACTCATTTTCTTCCTTTTCTTAAAGCAGTCCCTTTAGCATATCTTGAAGTGCTGCTTGGTGGAGGTGTATTCTTTCAGCCTTCTTTCGTCTGGGAAAGTCTTTATTTCACCTTCCATTTTAAATGAGAGCCCTCTTGGGCAGAGTAGTGTTGGTTGCTGGCATTTGTTTTTCATACTTGGAATATTTCTTGCCATTCTCTCTTGCTTTGTAGTGTTTCTATTGAGAAATCATCTGCTATGCTTATCAGGGCTCCCTTGTATGTTACTTCCTGATTCTCCCTTGCTGCCTTTTGGATTCTCTCTTTGTTTTTAAAATTTGACATTTTAATTATGATGTGTCTTAGAGTGGGCCTCTTTGGGTCCCTCTTGATTGGGACCCTCTGTGCTTCCTGGACTTTCATGACTTTTTATCTCATCAAATTAGGGAAATTTTCCATCATTATTTTTTCAAACACGTTTTCTATTCCTTGCTTCTCTTCTTCTCCTTCTGGTATCCCTATTATATCGATAGTGTTACATTTCATGTTGTACATAGCTCCCTTAAGCCTTCTTTATTCTTTTTGAGTCTTTTTTCCTTTTCTTGCTCTTTCTGGGTGTTTTTTCCTACCTTGTCCTCAGCTCACTGATTTGATCCTCTGCTTCATCAAGCCTGCTTTTGATTCCTTATACTGTGTTCTTCAATTGAGAGATTGTATTATTCATTTCCTCCTGGCTCTTGTTGATAGTTTCTGTTATTTTTCATGCTGATGTAGTTCACAGGAAGTTCCTTGTAGCTTCCCTGTACTTTTTGGCAATACTCACTAAGTCCATTGAGCTTCTTTATAACCATTGTTTTGAACTCAATATCTGATAGTTTACTTGCCTCTATTTCATTTAGCACTCTTTATGTGTATTCCTTCTTTTCTTTTGATGGGGGGTTGTTTCTTTGTCTTCCCATTTTGGGGGAGATTCCTCTTGTTCTTCTCCTTAAATGGATTTGTTTTGACTCCCTGTCTTTGTGGTGTGAACTTCTATTGTTGGAGACCTGTGTGGTTCAGTAGTGAAGTCTCCTTGATCTCCTGAACTTGATGCCCATTATACTGTTTATGTTGGCTCTCTGGATGTAGTTGGGTTTTGATCGTTGTAGGGTCATTCTTTGGTGGGGCCTTCCCTCTAACTGATTCACTGAGGGTCATTCCATCCACCACATCTCATATGCTGTTGTGCTGGTGCTGCCAGAACAAAACCACAAAGCCCAAGCAACAAACCCACACCCGCAAAAATTACTCCCACCTGTAGATCCCCTCTCAACAGCAAATGAACCAGTATTAAGGGTGTAAAGAGATTAAGACTATTATAAGAAAGGAGAGGTAGTATGAGATGACCTACTGAAAGAAAAATGATTTTGAGACTGTAGAGGGAGGAGGCCTAGTAAGAGTAGGTAATTGGAGCAATGGGAAGAGAGAAAGTAAAATTTACATCATAGAAAAGGGTCATGTAAAAGGTGGAATGGAGTTAGAGATGGGAAGTGTATAGTATTAGGCTTAAACAGAAATTAAAATAAAATAAAGTGAGAGAAAGAAAAAGGAAATACATAATTTAAAAAATAGGGACCAAATTGGAAAGCAAGAACCACCACAGCACTATCAACAACAAATGAGCTCAGATTAATATAGGTGGGGTGGGAATAAAAAGGAAAAAAGAAAGAAAAGTTTAAGAGGTGTCTACAGGAAAGAGAAGTGATTTTGACATGATAGAGGGAGAGGGAATATTAAGAGTGAGGAATGAAAATCAGGCTAAAAGAGAGAGAAAAATTAAAATTTGAGATGAGAGAAAAAGAAAAAAGAAGTAAAAGGCAGAATGAAAAAAAAAAGAAGTCATACAGGCTAAGACAGGGCAAAATTAAAATCTGAGACAAAAAAGGAGCAGAAGAGGAGAACAGTAAAATTTAAAATTTGAAATTCAAAATTAGTGAAGATGTAGAGATAAAATGGAAAACTGCAACAACTACCCTATCCATGACCCATGAGCAAAGATTGCTAAAGGTGGAGAGAGAATGTGGGTATTTTAAGAGCGGGAAAAAGAATATGAGATGACCATTGACAAGAAAATTGGTTTTGAGAGGCTGGACAGGGGAGAAATAGTAAGAGTGTGGAATGGAAACAAGTTGTAGCAAGAGAGAAAACAAAATTTAAACAAAAATAATAAGAGGAAAGAAGAAGATAAAATTGGGTAAGAGAAAGGAGCGGCAAAATATGTGAATTGAAATAAACTGTAGTATAAAATCTAGTTACTTAATATGCATAAACTTGAAGGACAAGAAATGAATGTTAAAAAGCTATGCAGGAGAGAAAATATCACAAATCATGGAAAAGACCACGGTGGATTTTGTCTCAGTAGCATCCAGTATTTACCACTGTTTTTTCTTTCTGGATCCACCTCTGGTGATGTCCGATTGTGACCCCGTCTGACCTTCGGCAGCCTGTTTGAGACTACCAGGGATCTGCTATCTGTGGCTGACTCCTGCCATTGTTAATATAGTCACTCCACACTCAGAAGTCAGGTTTAAGCATCAGCAGGCAGGGCAGAATCTGTCCTGGAGCTATTATTTGCCCTCAGGATACTGTGGCTTGGAGGGCAGTGGTCTGCCTGAGCAAGAGGGCTACTGCTGTACAGGAGATGACTCAGCACCAGAATCCTGGTGTCTGCTCTTTCAGTTTTCCCCCCAAAGCCTCCATCCCCTGTCTCTTCTCCAGCATCTCTAGTCTACTCTGCCCCACATCCTTCACAAGAGCCCAGGGTAAGTGGCTGCAAATGAAAATTTATGCGTTGGCCCTTTAAACAGCTTTTTTTTCTCTCCAGTTGTCCATCTCTGGCAGAGAGCAACCCTGCTTCTTTTCGCAGCTGGATGTATTCTGTGTACTTTTTGGGCTCTGGTACTCTAGGCTGGGGTTCCCAGCTTAGGGTTTAGACCCCACACTTCTCAGGGGGATCCAACCAGCTGCTTAAATATCCCTCCAGCATTTCAGCTGCTGCCTGTGGGCACCCAGCCAGCCCTCTCACATCTCCACCACACTCCTTACTAGTCAGGAAGTGTTGAAGCTGATTCTTCTATCTGTATAGGGTTATAAGACTTCTCTCTCACTATTGTTCAGTTGTTTGTTTTGTGCGATTTCTCCACAATTTAGTTGTAATTCCATATTGGTCCTGGGAGGTGGCTAGTGTTAACTTTCACTCACTGGCCTGCCATCTTGGATCCTCCCTCAGCTCCCCCTTCTAATAGTTCATTATTGGTAAATAAAAATGCAACTGATTTCTAAATATTTACTTTGTATCCTGTTACTTTACTGAAGTCCTTTAACAGTTCTAGTAGTTTTTTGGTGGGATCTTTAGGGTTGTCTACATAAACTATCATGTCATCTGCAAACAGTGACAGCTTGACGTCTTCCATTCCAGTTTGGATGCCTTCAATTTCCCTCATTGCTGTCACTAGGACTTCCAGTACTATGTTGAATAAGAGTGTTCAGTGAAAGTGGACATCCCTGTCTTGTTTCTGATGTTAAGGGAAATACTTTTACTTTTTGCCCCTTGAGTATGATGTTAGCTCTGGGTTAGTCATATATAACTTTTATTATGTTGAGGTATGTTCACTCTCTTCCCACATTGCTGAGAGTTTTTATCACAGGTGGGTGCTGGATTTTTGTCAAATGCTTTCTTTGAATTTATTTTTATGATTATATGTTTTTTATCCTTTATTTTCTTTATGTGGTGTATCACATTAATTAATATACAAATATTACACCAAATTTGCAACCCAGGAATAAATCCCACTTGGTCATGATGTATAATCTTCTTAATGTATTGCTGAATTCAATTTGTTAATATTTTGTTGGTAATTTTGCATCTATGTTCATTAGGTATATTGGCCTATAATTTTTATTTCTTTATAGTGTCTATCTGTTTTCAAATTAGATAAAGCTGGGCTCATGAAATGAGCTTAAGAAACCTCCTTCCTCTTGTGCTTTTTGGAAAAGTTTAAGTATAGTAGGTATTAGTTCTTCTTTGAATGTGTGATAAAATTCACCCATGAAGCCATCTGGTCCACAACTTTGTTGGGAGTTTATTGATTGCTGCCTCAATTTCATTAGTTGCATTTGGTCTGTTTAGATTTTCTGTTTCTTAATTCAGTTTTGGAAGATTGTATATTTCTAGGAGTTTATCCAATTTGCTGGCATATAATTGTTTGTAATATTTTCTCATAATGCTTTATATTTCTGTGGTGCCTGATGTTACTTCTCCTCTTTCAATTCTAATTTTATTTGGGTCTTCCCTTTTTTTCTCTTGATGAGCTTGATTAAATTTACCAATCTTTTTTAAAATCTTTTCAAAGAACCAGATCTTGGTTTCATTGATCTTTTATATTATTTTTTTAGACCATTTTGTTTATTTTTGCTCTGATCTTTATTATTTCCTTCTTTTACTCACTTGGGGTTTTGTTGTTGTGTTTTCTCTAGTCCCTTTGGTGTAGGTTAGAGTGTTTATTTGAGATTTTTCTTATTTCTTGAGGTAGACCTATAATGCTATGAGTTTCCCTTTTAGGACTGCTTTCATTGTGTCCCATAGATTTTGTATTGTTGTGTTTTCATTTTCATTTTTCTCACGGCATCTTTTGATTTCTTCCTTTACCTCATTGTTAACCCACTCATTTTTTAGTAACATGTTACTTAGTCTCCATGCGTTTGTGTGTTGTTTAATTTTTTCTTATAATTGATTTCTAGTTTTGTACCATTGTTGTCCAAGAAGATGCTTGATATGATTTCAACCTTCTTAAATGCACTGAAACTTGCTTTGTATTTTAACATGTGGCCTCTCTTGGAAAATATCTCATGTGCACTTGAAAAGAATGTATATTCTGCTACTTTGAGGTGAAATACTCCAAAAAATATTAATCAAATATTATCTGGTCTAATGCTGGATTTGGGGCTGCTATTTCCTTGTTGACTTTCTGTCTAAAAGACTTAGTCATTGATGTCAATGGGATGTTAAAATTCCCTACTATCACTGTATTTCTGTCAGTCTCTTCCTTTATGTCCATCAGTGTTTGCTTTACAGCTTTAGGTGCTCTTATGTTGGGTGCATAATGTTTACAAGGGTCATGTCCTCTTGCTGAATAGATCCTTTTTGCATTATGTAATATGTTTCTCTGTCTCTTATTATAGCCTTTGTTTTCAATTTTGTCTGATATAAGTATTGCTACCCTAAATTTTTTGGTTTCCATTTGCATGAAATATCTTCTTTCCATCACTTTACTTTCAGTGTGTGTGTATCTTTTGATCTAAAACAGATCTCTTGAAGAGAGCATATATATAGGTCTCGTTTTCTTATCCATTCAGCTACACCATGTCTCTTAATTGAAAAATTTAATCCATTTACATTTAAACTGATTCTTTTTTTTTTTTTTTAGAGATATGGTTAGGGAGGGAGAAAGACAAGGAGAGAAACATCAATGTAGGGTTGCCTCTCACACACCCCGTACTGGGGACTTGACCCACAACCCAGGCATGTGCCCTGACTGGGAATCAAAGTGGCAACCCTTTGGTTCACAGGCCCTCATTCAATCCACTGAGCCACACCATCCAAGGCTAAAGTGATTCTTGATAAGTACATATTTATTGCCATATTTATTGCCATTTTATGCTTTATAATTATATTCCTCTTTTTTCTTTTCTCTTTCTTAAATAAGTTTCTAACATTTCTTCTAATATTGATTTGGTGGTAATGAACTCCTTTAGCTTTTTATTGTATAGAAAACTACTTGTTTCTCCTTTAATTTTAAATGATAGCCTTGCTTGGTGAAGTAGTATTAGTTGTAGTTCCTTGCTCTTCAACACTTTGAATATTTGTTAATACCTTCTGGCCTGAAATGTTTCTGTTGAGAAATCAGCTGACAGTCTTATGGGAGCTGTTTTGTATGTAACTGTCTTTCTTTCTGCTTTTAGATTCTCTTTTTCTTTAACCTTTGCCATTTTAATTATGACGTGTCTTTGTATGGACCTCTTTAGTTTCATCTTGTTTGGAACTCTCTGCACTTCCTGGACTTTTGTCTTTCCCTCACCAGGTTAGGGAAGTTTTCAGTCATTATTTTTTCAAATAATTTCTCAATTTCTTACTGTCTTTTGCTTTGGTACCCCCAGGAGACAGATGTTTTTACACTTGATGTTGTCCCAGAGGTCCCTTAAATTATCCTCATTTTAAAAAAAAAATTATTTTTGCTGCTCTGATTGGGTGTTTTCTGCTACCTTGACCTCCAAATTGCTGATTCAATCCTCTGATTCCTTTTGGTGTATTCTTCATTTCTGGTATTGTATTCTTCATTTCTGACTAGTTCTTTATCATGGGTTCTATGTCCTATTTTATGCTTACTATCTTTTTGTTGAATTTATCACTGAGTTCCAATCCTTCCCCTAAGTTCCTTGAGTTTCCTTATAACCATTGTTTTGAACTTTGGGTTGCTTGTCTCCATTTCATTTAGCTATTTGTTCTGGGGATTTCTCCTGTTTGTTCATTTGGGGCATGTTTCTTTGTCTCCATATTTTGGCTGCCCCTGTATTTGATTCTGTGTGTTAGATATATCTGTTGTGTCTCCCAGTCTTGGTGTGGTGGCTTTATATAGTAGGTGTCTCATAGGGCTCAGTGGCACAGTCTCCCTGATCTGCTGATCAGGGTGCTCCAGTGCTCCAGGAATGCCCCTTGTATGGGTTTATGTGAGCCCTCCCGTTGTAGTTGAGTTCTTATTCCTGTTGGCCTATCCTTGGGTGTGGTGTTGACCCTTCAGCTAACTTTGGGGATCAACACTACCACAACGCATGAGCTGATTCACTCCAACTGGATCTGATGACTGCCAGTATCTCCCTTTGGGTGTGCCACTTACGGAGCTAATTGGGTTTACTCCGATATGATCTGAATCTTGCCGCTGGGTGTGTTGGTTTTTGGTCTATTTAGGAGGGACTCCCAAGTAGCTTGGTGTCAGGCTCTGTCTCCAACCAGCCCTGGGCTACCTGTTTGGAACTACAGAATGATCAAAAGTTTGTGGCTGACTCTATGAGGACTGGGTGGGCATGGGAAGGACCAAGCTTCATAATAAGGATGGCTTCTACCAGCACCAAGCCTGGGAGCAGGTCATCAAAAGGTCCAAGTCACTCAGAGATCTGCCTTCACCTGCCAACTGTCTATTAGGCTCAGTCACTGAGAGAGCCCCTGGAAGTATGTGAGTTGCCTGACGTAGGTTCTCAGTGAGTCACCAGGTAGGGGCACCTGGTTTTCACCAGGTTGATACAGATTCAAACTTGGCACCAGTGCTGGGTCTGAAGCCACTCAGCAAAAGTCTTAGAATATACCAAGGCCAGCCACCACCTGATGAGGGTCCTGTGTTTCTTTGTGGTGGGGTGAGGTCTGAGGGAGTCATCAAGGTGAGGCCAGCGATGTCATCGGGCTAAAATAGACCAAGATTTGACTGTGCAGAGGCAGGGCTCTGCGCAGGAACTGTGGCACCAAGTGTGAGCGGGAAAAATCTCCCTTACCCTAGAGCCACACCACTCCGTCTCTGCCACCCCATGGGTCTGTCTAGACCTCTGTGAGAGACTTCCAAGAAAGTATGTGCCATTGGCCTAGAAGCTACCACAGAACTAGAGCTTGGCAGGGCATGGCCCCAGGGAGTCAAGATTATGGGGCTAATAGATCTCCCATGGGGAGATGATGCTGGTCAGGCATGAGAGGAAAAAATGATCCTACCCCTAGAGCCACACAACTCAGCCTATCCCTGTTCATCTCTGACACCTCAAGCCTGCCTAGACCTCCCTAAGAGCCCTCCAAGAAAGTCTATATCACAGGCCCTGGCTGACTTCGGCCAGCAGACTCCTCCACAGGGTGAGAGCTTGGAAGGGGCGGGGCACGGTTAGCCATGGGGAGTCCAAAGGGTAGGAATAGTACAGTCCCCCAGGCTGATGCTGTATGGGAAAAAGTGCTCCACCCAGGAAAGATGGCATCTGTGTGCAGCAGAAGTAAGGGACTCAGCACAAGGACCTCGGCAGGGCTTTCCCTTTAGCCTTCTCCCCAAAGCCACATAACCTTCTGAGTTGCCATCCCTGGTGCTGAGAGCAGGGATCTCACCAGAGCCCAGGGTAAGTGGTAGTGAATAAGATTTTGTGCATTGGCCCTTTAAGAGAGTGCAGCAGTTTCTAGCAGACTCCTGTCTCTCCCTGGCAGATGAAATCCCTGCCGATTTCAACAAGCAGATGTTATGTGGGCTGATCTTCTGGGTTTTACCCTCTGGGGTGGGGAGCCTGGTGCAGGATCGAGACACCTCACTCCTCAGGGGGGACCTTTGCAGCTAAGATGTCCCTAAGGATTCTCAGCCACTGCATGTAGGAGCAGGACCAGCTCTTTTCACATCACCACCCTTCCTACCGGTCTCTATGTGGCTTCTTCTGTAAGTCTTTTGTTATAAGACTTCTGTTCATCTAGTCTTCAGTTGGTTATGCAGGTTGATTGTTCTATAATTTAGTTGCAATTCCAGTGTGGTTCTGGGAAGAGATGAATGTAACTTCCAACTACCTTACTATCATCTTGGATTGCGAGGATGGCTACTTTTTATTATTTGTCTCTTCAGCAGGCTTGACACCAGTTCCCTCACCCCCATTATTACAGTTCAGTGCCTTTAGCTGCTCTTGCATCCAATCCCTCAGCATCCAGCGCCCCTTCCCCAACTAGTTGGGTAGGATTGTGACCTGAGCACTTGTATACCATAGCACTAAAAAATTTGAGTTTCTCCTCCCCTTGAAGTTCCACAAGCATACCCATATTTCTCCTTAAAGCAGCTGGTGTTGGAGAATGGGGGAAAGGAGGAGTCAAGAGGTACAGAGGGACAGAGCAATTCCACGGCAGCAAACAAGGCTTTGTATCAATTTTCAGTTTCAAGCAGCTGCCAGCAATTCAGGCTCACTCAAACAAACATCAGTTTTAGTCCAGCTAAAGCCTCTCTTCTTATTGATCATGTCATTTATGTAAGGTTTGAGGATCCCATGACTGCAGCTACAGTCACTTTTGGTTGCCCCACTTTATTGCCCCATTGTCACATAGCATCCCTTTCTCCTCCTGCTCTCAAAGTCAGTAAGCATAACCAAACATCACATGGGTGGGCTGTTTGCATTCTTCTTTTTGCCAGCGAGGGGCCCTTACTCTTCTCCTTGCTCACCACTTGGGTAAGTGCATTCGCTACTGGATCCTCAAGAGTCTCCTTGTGTCCACTAACACAGCCCATGGGGCCTTCCAAAAAGGCATGTCCCTGCCAGCATTCCATCTTCTCACCAAAGCTTACAGGATCTGAGGTTTTACTCTATACAAGCTCACAATTTAGCCTGTTACCATTTCGTGGATGTTGGCGGAAGAGATAAGATTCTTGGGTCAGAGACAAAGTACTTTATTACTCATACACAAGCAGGAGCATGAACATAATGTTGCATCAATTCCCAATGGGTACAACAGGTAGAAGCCCGGGCGGATGCTATGCAGACGGTGAGTTTGCTTTGTAGCTGAGGGAATATGAACTCAAGGGAATCCACTGCCTTTATAGTATCTTGAAGACAGGTCACTGAGAAATACCCAGAATAAAGACAAAGAGACTAAAGCATGGAAAAGAGTGAAAAGAGCATAAGAGACACAAAAGCTATGGAAAGACTTTTTAAAAACAAATTAATATGTGAAAGCAGTCTCTTCATAACCTGGAAATGCAAATGAGTCCAATTAGTGACAGAGGTGCTAGCTTTTTTAACTTCCATTTGTCAATGTTGTCAATGTTACTAAATCATCCTCTGGGGAAAAAAATTAAATAAGGCAGTACCAACGGCCTCTAATAACATTAGTGCTCCTGATTCCTAACACCTGCATCCCCCAGGGTGAGCAGCACTTCACCTG
This sequence comes from Micronycteris hirsuta, assembly GCA_004026765.1. Lineage (NCBI taxonomy): Eukaryota > Metazoa > Chordata > Mammalia > Chiroptera > Phyllostomidae > Micronycteris > Micronycteris hirsuta. The sequence continues at coordinate 90,364 of PVJI01004142.1, read as the reverse complement.
CGTGCACCTGCAGTACAGGGCCGCAGCAGGGACCTCCGTTCCACCACCCTGCAGGAGAGGCCCTAAAAATAAATGAAAAAGGAATTTTTGATACGTGGGGATAGAATAACATTCCCTCCCAGAACATCTAATTTCCTCTTCTTTTGTGCAAAGAATAAGTAATTTATAACCTTAGGGTATGCAATGATTTCACTTCAGTAAAACTGCACTTGCTTGCATAGAGGTTAGAAGCACAGTCTGGAGTTAGAGCAGCCTTTGTTCCAACCCCAACATCACCATGTATGAATTCTGTGACCTAAAGCAAATTATGTGATCATTCTGAATCTCATTTGTGAAATGGCAATGATGTCACCAGCCTCAGAGAGTTGTTGTAAAGATTTAATGGGTCATTTAGTCACATTTGGCTTTTATTATTAGTTATAGTGAAGGGAATGACACTTATTTGTTCATGAGGTGGCCAAATGATCCTGCTTCTCTGGAAAGGCAGCTCAGAAATTTAGGCACTTAGGCAGCAAGAAAGATCATACAGAAATTAAGACCTGCCCTGGCTGGGTTGCTCAGTTGGTTAGGCCGATACACGGGTTATACATGGGTTTAATCCCCAGTCGGGCACACACAAGAAGCAACCAATGAATGCATGAATAAGTGGAACAATAAATCTCCCTCTCTTTCTCTTTCTCTCTGTCTCTCCTCCCCACCCCCATTCTCCCTCTTCCTTTCTCTAAGCCAATAGATTAAAAAACCAAGACTATAATGGACAGTAGGGTGGTGGCAGCTGCATGTCTGTGCAGGGCCAAGATGAGGCTAAGAAATGCCTTTCCTTATTATGAATATAGCAATTTTTAGAGAAATAAAACATTTATTTCCAACTTCCTCTCATATGAGGAAGACATAATTTAGTAATGAACTTTGGTATTCCAGAGTCCCTTTAAACAAGAATTTCAGGAAATACTACCTTATACTTTATTTATTGCCAAAAAGATATCTCTCTTCTGTGTTATGAGAATACTGAACAGCACACAGGCCAACAGAGAGCAATGGACACAGGGGGCAGGAAGACACTGACAGTAAGTCAGTCAACAAACTTGTATTTAGAACCTACTGTGTTCCAGGCTCCGTGCTAGGGATGGTGAACAAACTGACATGGTCGTACCTTCATGGAGCATATATTTCCAGGCAGCAGTCCCCTGGTGTCAATCTGTGGACATTCTAGAGATGAATTACCTGTAGCATTTAGATTCCTCAGACTTTACGCACGATCCCACCCTGACCTAATGAATCAAACATTCTAGGAGATGGGGGGCACAGGAAGCTGTATTTTTAATAAACGCCTCCTAGTGATTCTAAAAAACACCCGGTTTGGGACCCAACACTGCTGTTTCTCAAAGGGTGGTCAGACTCTCAAACTTGGTTTTTCTAAACACAACAGGGGAATGTGTGTTTTCAGTGCACCAAGAGGTTTGGGGACCGTCATGCTAGGCTGCCTTTCCCTTATTGCATCACCTCCTTTCTATTAAATAACATGTCTGAATATGCATTATGCATTGCAGAGCTAAGGAGAGACTGTTCCATGACATGACTGCTGCCGGGACCCTTGAGCTGGACCTGGGCTAGAACACAGACCGCTTACCAAAATCCTGCCTTAGAGGCTGTGTGAGTGTAAATGGTGTTAATTCTGAGATTAATCAGCACCCTTCCCCTGACTCAGCGACATGCTGGTTTCTAGAAGGGGCTGTTTTTCTGACCTGGTCAGGTACGTAAAGCAATGTTCCACACCTGGTGGCATCTGCGACTAGCGTCTAGATTATCTCTGCCCCCACTTTACCCTGTGTCATTCTCTGACACCTGTCAAGCAGTGTGGAGAACAGCCACTTTGTCTTGCTGTTGCCCAAGGAGCATCTCCTGTGTAAGTTTTCCTTAATAGACTCCATTAGTTGCCAGACTGGAGTGGCCAGCCTCTTTCTTCAGTCTCTCCCTGCCCTCTGCTTACAGCGGTAGACTTTCAGCCTCAGGGCTTTCCCTTGAGTCTGCATGTACCAACAAAAGCATAATATAAAGTTTGTTGGGTCCAGGTTTTTAGACCTTTCTATAAACTGAGTGAGTCCAATTTGTACAAATAACTTAAGTCAGTTGGAGTGTAATGAGACACATCCCTAAGATATTAATAGGTTTCTGACTGAGTCCTTGTGGTTCTTATAGTAGCAGAAACTCTTGGCACTAAGGCCATTCGAAAGAACAATGCTGTTACCTCAACGGAGGACCCTTCTGCCCCTGGATGCAGATCAGCAATGCATGAGCAGTTACCTCCCCTGGATGGCTTCCTTTCAGAAGGTTTATGAAGTATATGAACTCCTTTGAGCCACTTGCAGAATCTTCTGTATTGTGACAGAAATATTTACCAGGCAAACCTTCTATGAGCATAGTAATATGATTTTGAACCATTAGAAGCATAGCTTTCTCAACATACCATGAGACTGCAGTTCAAGAGGTGGTATTCAGGATGAGGAAAAACTGCACGGGTAGGAGGGGACAGACAGATGGTTAAAGAAGACACTGAATTCTCATTTTAGATAGGAAGAATGCCAGGTGCCTTTGGAATATCCAGGTGGCAATGCCCACAAATGGCTGGGAATAAAAAATGTAGAGATCCGTGGAGGGTTAAGATCAATGAAGGCAGGTGTGGTGGGCTCCAGCTATCTGTGGCAGGAAGCCTGCATTAGAGAAAAATGAAGAAAACTCATCAGTGTATGAAGTCACAGATAAAGTGAGAGTACAGAGTACAGTGAAGGAGCCTAAGAAAGAGGTAAGTCAGGAAAGCAGAGGGTTCTAGAGCCAAAAGGAGGTTAAAATTTCAAAGAAAGGCTAGTTACAGGTGTCAAATACCACAGAGCAGTCAGCAAGGACAAGCACAGGAGAGAGGCCAGCGGATTTGCAATATGCATGTCACTAGTGACATTCCCAAGAGTAGCAGAGTGGAGTGATGTGGGAACTATTTCTTTCATGTTTTTGCCCAAAGTGTTTACTACTAAATCTCAATTCCCTTTACAGTTCTGATTTAATTATTTTCTGTCAAGGATTACTAGTTGTCATATTATATGTCTGTTATCATTAAACATTCAGAAGATTTGCTTTTTGAAAGGCTGTCTTAGAAAGAAAATTTAGCGGGAAGTGCTCACTTCCTACTCCCCAGCCTTCTGCCCACCCCTGCTGTACCCCTGCTCTCCCTGACTGCCGGGGGGTAGGGGGTGGGTTCCAGTATTATTTTTCGGGGTTGGTCATGAACCTCTGGCATATGGTGGACACTCAAGGAAAGACTGTTTAATGAATGTGAATGGAAGGACTTGAGACAGTCTTCTCTAATATTAGAAATATAGTAAATATCCCCTTTAAAATTAAATGTAACTAGGGAATAGCTCTACTTTATAACATCGCAAGATGAAAAAAGTGTGGGCTTTAGAGTCAGGCCTGAGCGCTGAATCCCAGTTATGGGACATTTCATATTTGCACAGGGGGGGAATATCCCTCACTTCACAGGGCAATTGGAAGAGGTGAACTGAATAACATGTAAAGATCCAATCATAGGGCCCCGCACAGAGTAAGAGCATGGTAACTGGTAACAGTCGGTGTTAGTATTAGCTTTTATTCATCTTATAAACTGTTTACTCAGATACTCAAGATAGAAAACTACATTGTCTAACCACTATGCTGTACACCTGAAACTAATATATATTTTTTAAGATAGAAAACTATAATAACTTCCCATATAAATTGGGCAGGAAAACCTCACCACCTTTCATCTAGAAAGATCTAATCACCTCATTGGACTCACATTTGCCTGAGAGGGCACAGCTCCAACCAACCTACCAAAAGCAGGTCCTGTGAAGGAGGCCCCCGGTGTCAACTCTCAGCCATTTCACTAACATCAGACCGAGGAACAGCCTGCATTATAAAGTGTTTTCACAAGTTTTAAAAATCACACAGAAACTTTGTCTTCATACCCATGGAAATGTCGCAGTCCTATCATGTCAGCGTGACCCTGATGACCACTTGGCAGGCTTTGCAAGGAATTAAAGCTCGCACGCGTACGGGGTGGGGGTGTGTGTGTGTGGCGAGGCAGTAGGGAGAACTGAGACCCTCGGTTACAGATCACACCTACTGAAGCAGGCAAACAATGAAGGCTTAAGGTGGCATTCGGCCAAATCGTTTTTTAAAAGCTTCATGTTTTCCCCTCCCCTCACTTTCTAGCGCGAGCTGGGCAGGCGCACGCCAGGTCCCAAAGTGAGCTAAAGTCACCCTGGTCCCAGGCCATGGAAAGGCAGGAGTGGACTCTGGCCCAAAAGAAAGTCGGTAGGGCTGTGCTATGATTAGGGGTCAGCAACCCTCCCTCCCTACTAGAGCGAAATCCCTCCAGCGGGATGGGGGAGGGGGAGCCACGGCAGACTCCGCCCCCACCCGCCCCCTCCCGCCCCCTCCCGCCCCCTCAGGCCAGAGCTCCAGCAGATCTAGGCCCCAATCCTCCGCCCCGCCCCAGCTCCGCCCCCTGCCCCGGGGTGGCCGGGGGAGGAGCACAGAGGAGGTGTCAGTGGCTGGAACCACGCAGCTCACGGAAGCGCACCCCGCAGCGCAGTGCACTGGAGCAGCCTGCAGCTTGGCGTCCGCCTGGCCATCTGAGCCCCGCCGTGCAGTCTGTAGTGAGTACCGACTGGGGCGGCCTGACAACGCGGGCGGGAGGTCCGGCCGCCCTGTCCCCGGAGGAGTCGGTGTGAGCCTCTTTCGGGACGTCCGGGACACGTTTCCCCGCGCGGGACTCAGGCTTGCAGAGTGGCTGGGGGCGGGGGAGAGTCCGGGAAGGCCAAGGGAAGATTCCAGGACCAGTTCTCCTTGGGGATTACCTCTTCGCCTAGTCCGCTGCCCATGCTGTACGGGGAGCAGGGTTCGGTACTGGAAGTGGCTCTCCTCGCGTACCTTTGTCTCTGTGTGCGTGCCGCTCGGAGAATCCTCGAGCTGCACGGGCCTCGCCGGCGAGCCCTCACCGAGGCTGTGTAGGCCGGCCGAACAGGGGAGTCCTAACTTCGAGAAGGGTTGTATGCGGGCCTCACCTGGTAGGCCTCGCTGAGCTCGGGCTGGCCGGATAGGGAAATCTTCACTGAAATGCTGGTAGATTGGGGAATCCACACCAAGTGGCAAGAGGAAAATAGGGCGAGGGGGAAAAGACCCCTCGGTGGAAGGTGGAAGGGTGGGCACAGAGCCCACTCTAAGAGATTCAGAGACCCAGGAGCATGGGCTGCCTTTCCTAATTCAGCCCGCACAGCAGAATGGCACATCTTGGCCTGCTGCACCATACAGAGCCCTCGGGGTGAAGGCTGTGAGGGCTGGGGAGGGGCACAGCCTAGGACAACAATTCTCAGACTTTTGGGGGCCTCAGAACTCCTTTACATTCTTCAAATTAGCATACTACGGTGCTTTTGTTTATGTGGGCTATGTCTTTTGATATTTACCATGCAGAACTGAAAACTTTTTCTAAACTTAATAATTCGTTTAAAAATAACAGTGGACCTATATTACATTTAACGTATTTTTATGAAAGCTGCCATATTTCCCAAAAGAGAATGTTACTGCAAAGAGTGACATTTTTTATTTTTGCAAATCTCTTTGATGCCAGGTTTCATAGTAGGCAGATAGAATCTGAGATCTGATTCTGCATTCATTCTGTTGCAATATCACATGTCATGCGTAGCCTTGGAAAACTTCACTGTGTACCCCTGAAAAAGCAAGAGTGAAACAAGCAGATAGCATCCTGGTGTTATTACAAAAGAATGCCCTGTACCACATCACACTTTGAGAACCACTGATGTGGGAAATATTTTGGAGGCTTCAATCACTTTGGCCCTGCTTCTCTCTTGTGATCCTTCCTCTGAATGGAAACATACACCACCTCATGCCTCGGACAGTGTGAACCTCTGCCATTTGGGACCAACCTTACTTTGGAAACCAAGTGCCAGGGCCCCATGTAAGCGATGGAGAGCCTTGCTAGCCTCCTGAAAACTCAGCAAGGCTCACAGGTGGCTTTGGTTGTTTCTGTGCTTCCAGGGTCACCTCTCTGTGCATCCAGATTGCAGCAGTGATGTGTCAGACAGGATCTGGAGATTCCAAAAAGAGCCCATGGGGAGCTCATGTCAAGTGTGTAGGGGTTTGTGTGAAAGTTACCAGGTGGTCAAGAAGTTATTTCTGAAAGAACTGGGATGCATGCGTGCTTTTGCCTTCCTTTCCTCCATGTTAATGTCTGTGTATAGTTGTGTCACCTTGAATTTGTTGGACTGCTTCCCCAGTCTTGGAGTTCTTGCACTTTCCACTTTCAGAAGTGTGTCAGTGTGAATGGCACTTCCCTGCCAGAAAGCAATGACCTGCATCCTGGTGTGTGGTAGGTGGGATCCCTCACTGGATTATTTTCTTGACTTCGTGTTCTGTCAGCACAAGTTCAGATAGAAATTATGTGCATCAAAGAAAAGATGTTCTCTAACTCTGTCCTCCCTTTTGCTCCTCCATCCACAGAGTCTTTCATGCTCCACACTCTAGCTTATACTTTGGACGTGTTGCAAGCACATGGGCATGTTGCATCTGTAGCATGTTACACTGTCCACAGATGGGAGAAGCTAATGATCCAACCTCTGAGCATTTGCTCTGTTCTTGGTAGAAAGATATGTATTGATCTCCCACTTACTACCTGCTTACCAAGTGCCCAGTCCTCACTGGACGGTGGGGAAAGTAGTGAACAACAGCAGATATGGCTCCTGTCTTTCTGGAGAGCAGTCTGGTCACTTAGGGAACTGCTGGATGATTGAGACAGTGCACTGTCAGTGTTTACATGAAACGTGGTCCCATGTGAAGAACAATCCCCCTTCCAGATGTGTGCTTCAGAGCATGTGCTGAGAAAGCCAAAGTCCCAAACTGTGATGGTAATAAAACCAACATTTATTACCATGTGCCTGGCAAAGAACTTTCTTTGCCTTCCTCCAGTCTTTATTTTATGGGGAAAGTCACTCCCTGTGAGGCAGGCAGACTCTACAGGGAAATGAGCTCCAGTCTGGCCCCAATGAGGGCTCAGGCCACTGGTGTCCCATTTGGGAACCTTGCAGACATCCGAAGGAGCCAGTGTTTTGCGGGAGCTGGTTTTTACTAGCGTTTGTATGCGTTTCTTCCCAGTTTCGTGTTCAGTGGCATCACATTTTTCCGCTTTAAGTGAGCCGTCGTGAGTATGTTTATACCCCAGAAATCTGCAAATGCCATAAATCAGAGCTCTCCACTCTCAGCAAGTCGCTGAAAGTCTACCGGCAAACCATTGCTATTGTCAGAGCCAGGGTGATTTTTCTTTGTATTTTAATAGAAAACAAACTCTATAACCAGGATGAAAACACTGGATAGAGGGCATGTGATTCAAATTCTCCAAATTTTGATAGGGAAAAAAACAGTTCGTGTTCACTATATCCTAGAACATGGGTCAGCAGATGTTTTTGTAAAGGATCAGATAGTATTTTACACTTTGTGGACTCTGCAACTATTCCGCTCTGCTGTTACAGTGTGAAAACAGCTATAGACGGGATGTAAACAAATGGGCATAACTGGGCTCGATAAAACTTTGTTTATAAAAACAGGTGCAAAACCCCAGTTTGCAGACCCCTGTCCCAGAATGCCAGGACAGAAGCCATGCTTCAAGGAGGTAGCTTCATGGAAAAGGAAACTCTTTAGGACTTTATGCATGAATATGAGGGACTGGATACTCCAAGACAGACATAGCTGGAGTGACAACTGCGAAGGATTTGAAATCGAAGAAGAAGCCATAGCAGGTTGTTTAAAGGAAGGCCAAGTGTGTTCAAATTTTGAGAACACAGCCATGGATGGAGGAGGGGGGTGTCTTTGTTCCCAACTGCCTCTCAGGAGCCATCACAGTCGTGCTGGGATGGAGGGACCTGCAAGTCTAACCCAGTGTGAATTTGGGGTGTTCATATGCAAAAATCGGTGGTGTCTCTAAGATATCCTGATTCCAGGAGCAGGGACAAAAGAAATGTTAAAAAAATTAAAAAATGAAAATTCTCATTATATGTTTGTGTGTATGTGTATTATATATATATACTATATATATATAGTATATAATACTGTGTATGTATAAGTATGTGTATATGGGTATTTGTGTATCTATTTATATACCTAAGTTGTGTGGGTGTGTGATTATATATTCTGTGTATTTAAAATTGCTTTGTAAATGTTTGGAAGACAAACATACCAAACATTAACCGTACCCAGTTCTGAGCAGTGTGTTATGGGGTGGAAGGAAGACGGGATTTTTACTTGTTACATGTTGTGACACCATGTGTCTGCCTACCCCACAGAACTCCTGTGTTACTTTTACAACCTGAAAACAAAACTCAAAACTCAAGACTAAAATCCCAACAACTTTTAACAGGAAGATATTTATTTCTCTAGTAAGAATGTTACCACCACCTCCTCTCCCACAATAAAACAAATTATGTCAGTTGTCAATTATGGTTCTGAACAGGTGTATATGAGACTAGTATATATTAACTCAAAATAATCTTGAGAGACAGTTCTCTCAGATCAGAGCACTTGGTTAAACGATGTTGTCTGACTTAAGCCCCAGATCAAAATGTTCTTTAATGAATTATTATGCAGCCCTTACAATGGCGGTGTAAAATGCCATTTCACAAAAGAGCCGAAGTATAGTGTTTAAATGTAAAAACATATTACACAAGAATATTTCCCTGCTTTACCCTGTTTACAAGGAGAGAAAGCATGTGCCCGGGGGGCGGGGTTTGTACACGTGCCCGGCTCTGTGGAGGCAAAGGCTCTGTGGACGGGGACGGCTTCCCTCTGGGCGTTGGGCCATAGCTGGTTTTCAAATTTTCTTCACTTTGCCTATCAATGTTGTCTAGCTAGTGTTAAACAAGTATTACATTTGATATGACAACTATTAAATTTGACATGACCAAAAATACTCCCTACATTACTTGTCCACATAGTACATTGAGAACAATACGGTTGCCTTCACTTTCCTTAGATGGACTTACACCAGCTTGCCTAATAGCAGACCCTGCTGCTCCCTTCCTCCCAGTGGGAAGTGAGGAACTGAAAACAAACACTGACCGGGTTGTCACGTTGCCCTGTGTCCACTTCCCCATGGAGCAGGCTCCAGCCTCCGTCCACCCACTCTGTCCAGTTGACCCGAAGTTTAGAAAGTTCTTGACAAGATTATCACCATCACCTGAGAAGCCATCAGCAGACCACCTGCTTAGATCATCTGGCCTTCATTTCTTTTTTAGCTATTTTTAATGGAGAATTTCAGACATACAAGGAAGTGGAGAGTAGAAACTTCCAGCTTTACAATTAGGAACATTAACATTTGACCAGCCTTGTTTTTTCTACACCTTTCCTCATGCTCTCTTCTTTTTCCCTCTGCCAGAAGTTGACATCTTCATTTTCAGCTATATAAATTAAAAAAAAAAATTTGTTGCTGTGTCTTTTTAGTAACAAGCATGGACTGAGTGCTATAGCAAGGTCTTTACAGTCTTCTGCCCGAATGTTGGCCCAGCAGAACCTCCGGGTGGACCTGGAGCACTTGCGACACTGTCCTGCTTCTTGTCGCTGCGTTTGCTCTTGTCTGTGTAACCGGTCTTCCCTCTTTGCTTCCCCACTTTCTGGAAAGCCTTTCTCCATTCCCCTAGCTACAGTGGTGTCTTTCCTGTGACCTTTCTTACGATTCTTACTCTACTATAGTTATTTGTATGCTTATCTTTGTCTCCTGCTTAGATTCTACTCTTTGTATAAAGCAAAGAAGCGTTTTCCTTATCTCCTGTATTACTTAGCAATGCTTAAAAAATAGATGCCAAGTTAATTTCAATGAAGTTCATTGGAGGACAACTTACATAAGAAATGCATCACATTGAAAGAAAAATTTACAGATACTGCTTATGAACAAGAACATTTGATCTCCCCTGAGAGGATTTTAAAGAATTGTGACAAAAAGACTCTTAAATTTGAGCCAATCTAAAATGACAACTTTTTGAGGAACAAGTTTTTCTTTATGGCCTGTTGTCATTCTTTCAAATGTATTCTGGAGCTTTTAGGTCTTCCCTGATATTATAATGTGTTCCCTGCCACTTTGCCCCCACCCCTACCCCTGCCCAGTAGGTTAGAGTGACTCTGGCTATAGTTTAGAGTATCCATAGTGTTTTCAAATGTTCAGTAAAGAAACATAGTGTTTTTAAATCTTCAGTAAAGAAATAGGCTGTATTGAGGGCCCGTTCCCCGTGAAGTTGATATCGGTCTCATGGACAGCGGTGGCTCACAGGCGCAGAGTTCCGCAGGACGCGTGTGCTTTCATCTGTTACCTTGTTTAGTTACCTCGGCAGCCACTGGGAGCTGGGCAGAGCAGTGCAGGCCAGGTATTATTTATTACCTTGAATCTGCAAAGGAGTAAACTGAGGTTTAGGTAAATAAGTGAAGCTTGAATACAGCGGACAATAGCAATCTGATTTTAAGTGTTGATTGGAAACCAAAGGACTTTGAGATTAGATGTTGCAAATAGGCAAAGTCAGGAAACCATCTTCCTAAGCATTATAGGTCCTTGGGAGACATACCAGGTTCTCGAGGTAAGTATGTGTCCCTTCATGCCATAGAACAACTGAAGTGATACCACACTCTCTGAACCAGTTGTTTCTCAGATTCTTCACGTTCTGCTTTAGTCTTTGTTTTAAGAGTTAATCCACCTTGTGATGAATCAGCAAGGCCAGTGCATGAGTGGTGGTGCGAGTCTCGTTGCCTTTTCCTGACCTCAGGAGAACGCTGGGCAAGCCCATCTTCGGATAGCGTGATATGCCTGGGCTGTTGCTCAAACATGTTCATGAAGGACTTTATTCCTTATCCTCATCATCCTTTTATGACTGTTATTGTAAAATGACAAAGCATAGTCCACATTGCGGAAATAGTTCACAAAGAAGAAGCTGCCTCAGTCTAAGAAAGCGGCCCCCTACGTAATCACCAGGTTCGAATTTGGGTTGAGGAGAGGTGGACCAGCCAGCGCTGACCGCCCCTCACATGTGGGAGCTATGCTGGGCAGACATACCCGACGGACAATTCTGTCATAGTGGCGGGACTAAGCCAGCCTCGGCACTGCTTTGAAGGACGGCAAGTTTTAGAAAACCCTTGTTTGCTCAGATAAGGAATCAATTAACACTTTTAGTGCTGGTGACATCTACACTGTTGACACCAACGCACCCCTTCAAAGTTATCTATCATACAAATTTTGCCAAAGTTAAGGATATTTTAGGAAAAATAGAGGGTAACTAGTTAGTCCTCACATGTGTACCTTTGAGTGTGAAGCTTGTTTTATAGTGAGCTCTAATTTTTAAAGGCCCACGTGGTTCACTTGAGTCCTTGCGTGAGCAGCGCCTGCACAGCAGCATCACTCGTGGTGCTGAGGGTCAGCCCTGGCGTCGGGGCCTGGGTTCGTCTCCCCGCTTGGCCTTGTACCAGCCATGAGACCTTGGCAAGTTACTTTACCCCTCTGAGCCTCATTTTCCCCACCTGTAAAATGGGATGGTGATACCTTTATCATGCAGTTGCTGAGGGACCATGATGGGGGTGAGGTGCCTGGCACTCCAAAGGCACTCAGCACATGTCATCAGGCTCGGTGCTTATGGAATGATGTGGCACGTGTGGCTTCACGCCTGATAGTTGCTGCTGTTCTTCTGAACTTCTGTCCCTGCCCAGAACTCCTGAGCTCCAGGCCCAGGCACGCAGCTGCCTGCCAGATATCATCATCCCAAATTCACCAGATCGCACCAACTGCCTGGTTCCTGCCTTGGTCATCGGCTCTGCCAGCTTGCCTAGACAAGGGACGCAGGGGTTCTCCTTGGCCTCTCTTTCTTCAATGTTCAACCTCGGTTCATGCTGCTTTCCTAACTCTTTGTGGGATCCACACAGCCGCTGCTGTCTTTTCTGACTTGACTAGAATAGCACCGAAACCTGCTTCCCTGACACCAGCCCAGCATCTTTCCTGCGAATCGTTCCCCATCACTGCCAGAGTGATCTCTGAAAATCAAATCAGGTCTTTCAGATTCCAGCTTAGAATCTTTAATGGTGCATCCTATCTTGAGGAGAAACCTGAACCTTTCTGTGAAGTCCCTCATGACGTGGGCCCTGCCCCTCTCCTTTCCTTTCCTTTCAGCTCTGTCCAGCATGCAGCTCCCGCAGAGGCACACTTCCATGCATTTACATGTGCTGTCGTTCTGCCCAGAATGTTCTTTCCCTGGCTCTCCCCCTGTGTTGTTCTGGAAGGCTTGCACATTGTGTTGCCGGCACCCAGAGGCCCTCATGACCACCTCCCATGCTGGATCTAGGTCTCTCCCTAGAAACTTCTTTGTCACGCTGCCTCTCTCACTGCTGTAGCATGGACCACAAGGCACTGTCATTACCTCCTGACCAGTCTGTGTGGGACTGAAGCGCAAGGGGGACTTTTATCCCTTTATCCTGGCAGTCCATAAATGTCAACCGTATAAATGAATCGACATCAGTCCCTTCTCTAGATCAATCTAGCTATCAGATGTGTCATGGTCTCATGCTACTCTTCCTTGTCACATCTCTGACCCAATGAAGTGTCCATTGCATATGGATGTCATGCTCCTGTGTGGTGTGTGCCACTGAGGTGGACGACAGCATAGTTGCTTCAGAGCCGGACTTGAGAGTCTGGCGGACCTGGGTTTGAGTTCCATTTCTCCATGTCAGCAAGCCTGCATTCTGGCCTCACATTTCTGCTCCTAGCCCATAGCTACACTGCTGTGGGACAGAATGTGCTGGTCAGAACACAGGAGCATCGGCTCCTCCTGGCAGTCGCCTTTCTTCTGGAAAGTCAATAAATGTGTGGATGTATACCTCAAGCTCCTGGCAACTTGACTAGCATGAGTCATCGTTCTCGAGTCCAGGCAGTTCGGAGGTGGATGGCAGTAGATAACCTCAGAAACATGGTGAATTCATGGAGATAAATGCCGTCCTGGGCAACCTCTGGCAGCCCAACGTCCAACCTTTAGTGGTGACTATCTTTCTTTCTTTTCTAAAATTTGAGTTAGAGAAGTTCATGTGCAAGAATCTATGAAATGAGTTCAAGAACTTCAGAAATTCGTGCAGCTCTCTTAAAGAATGGACCTCAGCTAAGCCTGCTCTGCAATGCTGTAACAAACCACAGCTGCCTGCTCCCTCTACTCCTGCTCTCAAGACTTGGATGGAAGAGGACTTGGTCGGGGTCTCTGCAAGTGTTATTTTTGAAACACCACTGATGATGGGGGGCTGCTGCAGGGTAGGGGACCCACATTCTAAGGAGGGGCTGAGGACTGACCTTAATGAGGAAAGGAGGAGGTCAGGAGCAGAGCTCCAGCTGGGTCAGGACTCCTGGTTCTGAGAGGGCCCTGGCCAGCTTCTTCCTTTACTTCCGGGCCAAATGTTTCCTGACCCTATGATGACTTTCTTTCTCAGTGCATCTCTGGAATTATAAATTCTCAAGTTCACCAAGACATTTAGTGAAACTCTGCTTATACTAGCCCACTATTTCTGTTCTTTTGAGGTTGTGATTATGCAATTAATATAAAATGAGCTTAAAGGATGTGTCGGGTTAGCCTTTCTCTTTTGGCACTTGCGTATGATATTATGCCATCTTGGCCAGCAAGGCTACGACAGGGGAGCCTCAAAAGAGACAGGGGCTTTACTTTCTGGCCAGAAAGTAAAGAGCAGGGGCTGCTGAATCATGACCCCGGTCCCCCAAATCAAACTTGCCTTTGGCAGTGGCTATGTACATCTGCCATGTGAGTCATGATCGTTTTTATGATGCATCCTGGAAATTTCCAGCGTTACTTATTTTTTTAAATATATTTTATTGATTATGCTATTACAGTTGTCCCATTTCCCCACCCTCACTCCCCTCCGCCCCGCACACCCCCTCCCACCCACATTCCCCCCCTTTAGTTCATGTCCATGGGTCATACACACAAGCTCCTTGGCTTCCACATTTCCCACACTATTCCATTCCTCCCCCTGTCTATCCCCTACCCACCACCCACACTACTTATTCTCTGTACCCTTTCCCCCCTCTCCCCCTCCCACTCCCCTGTTGATAACCCGCCATGTGATCTACATTTCTGTGGTTCTGCTTCTGCTCCAGTTGTCTTCTTAGTTTGCTTTTGTTCTTGTTTTGGGTGTGGTTTTTAATAACTGTGAGGTTGCTGTCATTCCACTGTTCATACTTTTTTACCCTCCCTTTCCTAGATAAATCCCTTTAACATTTCATATAATAAGGGCTTGGTGATGATGAACTCCTTCAATTTGACCTTATCTGAGAAGCACTTTATCTGCCCTTCCATTCTAAATGAAAGCTTTGCTGGATTGAGTAATCTTGGATGTAGGTCCTTGCCTTTCGTAACTTGGAATACTTCTCTCCAGTCCCTTCTTGCCTGTAAGGTCTCTTTTGAGAAATCGGCTGACAGTCTTATGGGAACTCCTTTGTAGGCAACTCTCCCCTTTTCTCTTGCTGCTTTTAAGATTCTCTCCTTATTTTTAATCTTGGGTAATGTATTTATGATGTGTCTTGGTGTACTCTTCCTTGAGTCCAACTTCTTAGGGAGTCTCTGAGCTTCCTGGACTTCCTGGAAGTCTATTTCCTTTGCCAGATTGGGGAAGTTCTCCTTCATTATTTGTTCAAATAAGTTTTCAATCCCTTGGTCTTCCTCTTCTCCTTCTGGCACCCCTATAATTCAAATATTGGGGTGTTTAAAGAAGTCCTGGAGGTTCCTAAGCCTCTCCTCATTTTTTTGAATTCTTGTTTCTTCATTCCTTTCTGGTTGAATGTTTTTTTCATCTTTCTGGTCCACACCGTTGATTTGGGTCCTAGTCTCCTTCCCATCCCTATTGGTTCCCTGTACATCTTCTTTTATTTCACTTAGCATAAATTTCATTTTTTCATCTAATTTGCGACCAAATTCAGCCAATCCTGTGAGCATCCTGATTACCAGCGTTTTGAACTATGCATCTGATAGGTTGGCTATCTCTTGATTGTTTAGTTATATTTTTTCTGGAGCTTTGATCTGTTCTCTCATTTGGGCCATTTTTTTTTCCCTCAGTGTGCCCGTTGCTTTAAGGGGAGGAGCCTTAGGTGTTCACCAGGGCAGGGTAACCCACAAGGCTTGTGATGTTGTCTGTGGGATAGGGGTCCGAGAGAGAGAACAATGGTACTTGTTCTGCTCTTTGCCGCAGATTTCAGCAAATTGGGCCCACCTGTGCTGATTCCCGGGTGGGTGGGCTTGTGCACGTTCTGTCACCCTGCGGGTCTCTCCAAAAAACTGTCCTGTGAGGTTGGGAGTTCCTCTTGCTGGCTCCTCAACCCCCGCAGGTGTTTTCAATCTGTGGTTTGGGTCTTTATTTCCCGGAGCTGGGACCTGCGGTCTGTCTCGCTCCCCAGCTGTGTCTCTTGGTTTATCTGCGCGTGAATGTGGGGCCACTGGGTCTGCAAGCCCCTACCAGTCTGGATGTGTCTTCTTTAACTCCTCAGTCATTGGACTTCCATACAGTTTGACTTTCTGTCAGATCTGGTTGTTTTTTGTTTTTCAAATTGTTCTTCCTTTGGTTGTGCATGGAGGCACAGTGTGTCTACCTACGCCTCCATCTTGGCCAGAAGTAGCTGGATGAAACCTTAGCAGAGAATCTGGTTCAGAGTCCTGTCCTTGAAGAGCCGGGGTAGCACTGTTTGCTGTGTCCCCGCTTCCTGGGAAGCAGACCCTATCTAGTTGCACAGGACTGGAAGATGGCCCGTATGGGGTGGCATAACTTTCTGCAGGTCACTTCTTTCTTCCCCTGGGACTGTGCTCCAAAATTTCATATCTATTTAACTGCAGTAGATTTCTTGTTACTGCTGTAAAAAAATTACCACCAACTTAGCTGCCTAAAACAAAACAGACTTGTTTTCTTACAGCTCTGGAGGTCAGAAATCCAAAATCGGTCTCGTTGGGTCAAAGT
Source organism: Micronycteris hirsuta (assembly GCA_004026765.1). Taxonomy (NCBI): domain Eukaryota; kingdom Metazoa; phylum Chordata; class Mammalia; order Chiroptera; family Phyllostomidae; genus Micronycteris; species Micronycteris hirsuta. The sequence continues at coordinate 74,293 of PVJI01004142.1, read as the reverse complement.
CACAATGTTGGCAGAGCTGGTTCGAAATTTCCAGTGTTACTTAATAATGAAGTTCAAGGAAACAGAAGGGTTACATTTAAGGAAGTAGCCACTTTTTAAATGCAATCTAATACTTTCCTATTACAAGTTAATTTCTTACCCAACTTTAATAAATTCTGGTGTTGGGAATCTACAGTTTAAACCAAGTGTAAAGCTAGGAGAGTACTTGGTAGTTTGTTTTCAGTCAAAATCTCTCGGGTGGCCTACTCTGCTCATCTCGAGTCCTCTTTTTCTGTGCTCATTCACTGTGGCCCTCTTGCCTTTTCAGACCCACCTCAGGGCCTTTGCACATGATCTTCCCCTCCTCCAGATTGCATATAACTTGTTTCCTCGCTTCTTCCTTCAAGCCTCTACTCAAGTAGCACCTTATTGGTGAGGCCAGCTTTGATCTTTTGACATCCTTCAAGGCACCAGTACTCCCTACTGCTCTCGCCCTGCGTTGTCCTCACAGCTGGCCACTCAGTCTCTGACATTCTGTTTGTATACTTACTTGTCTTTGGTTCTTCTGTCTCCCTCCACTAAAACGGAAGCACCATGAGGGCAGGGACTTACTTAGTTGTGTACCCAGGTGTATCCCCAATGCCTCAAACAGTTCCTGGCACAGGTTAGATGGTTAATATAAACATGTGTTGAGTGAATGAATGAATGAGCGAATCAGAATTTTTTTCATTCAGAAGGGACTTTTTAGATCACCGACTAACCATATGTTACAGATTGGGAAACTTAGGCACAGAAAGATAATCTGACTTATTTCAAAATGAAACTGAATCACTTAAAAACTGTTACAACTCTTTATGAAATCGAGGACTATATGAGGAGCATTCTGGTCAATTGTCCAAGGTAAGATAGAAGAATAAGTGAAAGCAGATTAGCCTAAACATTTAGGAAAAAGACACAAGTTGTTGTGTGAGATAAAGCTTTCTGACACAGGAGGCAGAGTTTTGTTCATTTTAATAGGGTAAAGTGCACTTCGCATGTATATAGAAAAGAAAAATATGTTGATGGATTTGGTTGCAGTGTTATGAAGCCATGGCTTTCATCAAGCCCCTCCTTATGCACTGTTTTTTGTTTTTTTCATTCTCCACCAAAACAGACAAGAGCTCTTATCACTTCTCTTGCAAAATTCTTTTCGTGACAAGTATCACATTTAAGAGATTTTTTTTTTTTAGTTACTTTTTATGATTCTAAGAGGATCAAAGAGGTAATGTGGTCTCTGGGAAAATTCAGAGATATTTAGGTTACCCCAGTTTCCTACATGCATCTGCATCAAATACAGCAAACAGCTGGCTGCTAGCTCCGGGCTCTGTGAAAGAACCAAGCGGACAATCTGTGGTGGTTTGATGGCCTGAACGGTTCCGACCTCATCTTGTTTATGCTCCCATCGACATCCTTGGAATCTCACTTCGGTCGAAAGTTGTTTATAAGTAGAATGACGTTCACACACACAGCAGTCAGTTTAGGAGTCATTTTAGGACCAATTAATTCCTCTTTAAACAAACAAAAAAATGAAGCATGGCTAATTTTTATAGTGAACTGAATTGAACTCTAGAGCTTATATTTAACCTTGGAGTTAGCAGCCATGATCGTTCCAGACGGATGTATTTAGTAAAGTGAGAAGAGGCAGAGAGGTGGGTAAACAACATGAAATAACAAAAGAAACTTCTTTTCGTTGTTTGCATAGATTATGAAAATCCACTCTTCTTTATCTTTAGATATCCTAAATAAGCAATTCGGAGGATTTGTTTTTGTACTTTAAACTCTAGAGTCCCAACTGTCAACTAATTACTAGGAAGCTCTTTCAGACTATGCACGCTGTCCTGAAAACTGAGAGCACATTTCCTACCAACCCTGCCCACCCCCCTCTTCCCCAATGGCTCTGTCCCCTCCCCCATTACTGACCGGCATCCTGCTATCTAGGGTTATTCCTCTCCTCTGCTCCTTCCTACAGGTGACAGAAATCCTGTGGTTGGTTAGGGCCCACTCGTATTTATGCCTCTTTCCATGTCGTAAGACAAGCCAAGAGGATTCAACTCTTGACAGCAGAAGCAGCTAAATCTTGGATTTATACACTGCAAAGGCAGGAAAGAGACCGAAGAAGTGAGTCTTATTTTATCTGATCACTTGTTGGTAGCTAATCAGCCAACTGTTCAAACATCTCTACGAAGCTGGCTATGCCGAATAAGCGTCATTGTGTGACATTCACTGTCACCTGGGTGTAGGGTCTGAGATGGTCTAGCAAGAGCGATGGCTCAGCAGTGTGCTGCCCACGTGCTGTCCTCAGACTCCCTCCTAAACCCTTTTGCGAGATTGCTGCCTGGGCTTGCACATTCAGTCTTGCTTACAGGTAGCAAAGCTCATGGACCCAAATGGGGATTTTGCCTGTGACTTAAGCTAATTGGCCACTTTCCTTGCTATACCTAACTGTGCTCACAATATACCTGAGCACTGGGGGAAACTGTACATTGGATTTTGGGGCTCCCTTCATGTAAAGGGGAATCTTGTGGACTATAAGCCTAGAGAACCGCTGGAGGACGAGGGCAGCCCTTGCTTCTTCAGGGTCGGAGTCTCATGCACATTCTTAGCTCAGGCAGCCCCGCTCGGAGACGAGAACATTTGGTCACCAGAGGCCGTCCTGGTGTCGCTCCGTTTGGCCCGTCTGGCAGACACACAGTGTACGAAGGAAGAAATTCCGATGTCTAACTAACAGATGGAGAAGTATTCGTTTTCACTAGCAATTAAAGAAATACCCAAGATTAGCTTATTAATCTCTCAACTTGGCAAAGAGTAAAAATGAAGTTATGTCGCCTGGTTTGGGCAACCCATTCACTGCCTGAAACAAAGGTCATAAAACGGGTGCAGCCTTCCCCAGGCAACGTGGAGCTGTGCAGCCAGCGGGGCAGACAGATCCTTCCACCCTGCTGTCCTACTTCTAGGAATTAAAAGCTAGGAATGTATTTTAGGCAAGTAGATTAAGAACCTATTCAAAGAAGTGTGCACAAAGGTTGCAGCATTGTTTGAATGTAAATATTTGGAAACAGCCTAAGTACAGATGGTCTCCAACTTATGGTGCGAAAGTGATACACATTCAGTAGAAACCTTACTCGAATTTCAAATTTTGACCTTTTCCTGGGCTAGCAGTACGTGGTACAGTGCTCTCTCGTGACGCTGGGTGGCAGCAGCGAGATGGTGTTGCCCAACTGTAGCATGACGGAAGCATTCTGGGCTTGTTTTTTTTGTTGTTGTTGTTGTTTTTTTTTTAATTATTTTATTGTTGTTCACTTACAGTTGTCTGCATTTACCCCCTACCCCCAACCCCAGGCAAACCCACCTCCCTCCCTTGCTTCCACCCTCCCCCTTGGTTAGCAGTTCCTGAATACCCTTGTCCCCATTATCCCCCCCTCTGGTTACTGCCAGATTGTTCTAAATTTCAATGGGCTTGTTTTAAGGTAGGCCAGGCTAACCTACGATGTTCACTAGGTTAGGTGTATCAAATGCATTTTTGACTTCCGCTATTTTCAACTTACAATGGCTTTATTAGGATGTAAGCCCCTCGTAAGTTCAGAAGCATGGGTATTTTAATAGGGATTTAAATGAATTGTTATTTTTCTGAACGGCAAATTTTTATGGTGGAATTAAAAATGCTATAAAATCATATGGTTGCCCTATAAAGGTGTTTGTGGTCTATTGCTGAATGAGAAAAGCAATTTAAAGAATAATGTGAGGTCTAATCCATTTTAAGAAATCCAAATACATTTTAAAATCATGTTAAATGAAACTCCAACCATAGTACAGATTGACTTTTTTTGTTCACCTGAGTTTTCTAACGTTTCTACAATGAGCATCTATTTCTTAGTGTAATCTTTGTACGTGTATCCCACCCACGAAGGTCTGGTTCAAAAACAAGCTTGCCGTCACCCTGCTGGGATTCTGGGGGTGGAGAGGAGGCTGCCACTGGGGCGAGAAGGAAGGGGTCGAACTTGGATTAATGTGTTTGATTTTATGAGTATGGAGTTGACCATCTAAGGTTAAATATGAACCATCTCACTACACTGGTGGATAATGGAGGACATATTCTGGGGAGCAAAGTAGGTTTTTCTAAAAAGTAATAGTTATAAATTTACTTTGAAGTATATCCTCTTCCGACATTATTAAAGAAAGAGCTGCATATTGTAGTTTCAGAAACTTTGTGAGCTCTTATCTTCTTTTTTTTTATCCTCACCTGAGGACATGCTTATTGATTTTAGAGAGAGGGAAAAGAAGGGAGAGAGAGAGAGGGAGAGAAACATCAGTGTGAGAGAGAAGCGTCAATTGGTTGCACCCAGACCGGGGACTGAACCTGCAACCTAGGTGCGTGCCCTGACCAGGAATCAAGCCTTTGACCTTTTGGTTTGCAGTATGAAGCTTTAAACAACTGAGTCATACCAGCCACATCTGTTTAGTCTTCTTTTCAAAAGACATTGCCAAAATTTTCAACTTCTCATTTTATAGTCACTACGCCTTCCTATATGAAATATCCTATAAGGATATTTATGTAAAAATTTAAAATGGCTTCTTAAGCTTTTAAAAAAATAAATAATCAATGAACCCATGCTTATGGAAAATAGAATTTGGATTACATTCAGAGGAATATAACATAAAAAGATGAAGCCCTGCCCCCCTTATGCAATGCCTTCTACTTAAGGATAATCAATGTTAACTTTATATCTTTCTTTTTTATATGTATTTTTATACATGATGGTGTGTGTGTATGTGAATGAATATATACTAATAGTCCTGGAGGTTTTTAAACTTCAATTTGATTCTAGTGTATATATTTTCTGTAACTTTTTTCATGTACTATCACTTAATGTGAGTCTTGGCTCACATTTCTTATGTTGAATCTGAGTAAGGAGTTCTATATGATTTTTATTCTGATAAAATTGATTTGTCCTTACTTCTCTGCCTCTCTTGGAATAAACTGGTGGCCCAGGGCAGATTGTCAAAACTTAACCATAAGTTGTTTTCCCAAAGCTCAGCTTCCAGTCAGTTCTCTGGAATTCTGAACCACCTGGAAGGTTCAGTAAATGATTATAGAACTAACTCACAGAAGTGCCAGGCTGTGATATGCCTAAGTAGCACTTTTTTTCAACTCTACTCATAACGGATTTTAAGATTTTTATTTTTCCCTGCAGGAAATTTGCATTTCACTGGAGGGAATATCAGCTGTATTTTCTTCTATATTCCTGTGACCTCAGGTGGTCACTTCTTTTTAGGGCCCCTCCTCATCAGGGGACTCTCTACAGAAGGCTCACTGTTCTCAACTTCCCTGTCATTGCTTCCGTGTCATCTAAAGGGAAGGGGGGGAGGGGGCGAAGGAGGGTAGGGGGCATATAGGCGACTGACAGAGACTTGGCTTGGGGTGGTGAACAGACAATTCAGTACACAGATGATATGTTGTAAATCGTGCATCTGAAACCGGTATAATTTTGTTAACCAGTGTCACCCCAATAAATTCAATAAAAAGAAAAAATATAGGGTCACCGTGTCCCCAGGGTGTAGTGATGGTTTCATGCCTGGCCACATGTGCAAAGGTGAAGGTGCCTCTGGACATTACCTGCAGACGTACTAGCTTGAGGCCGAAAGGTCAGTTGGCAACAAGAGTGTATGCAGTTGGGGAGGAACCCAAGCTCTGGAGTCTCTCCACCTTTTTGCTGGGAGCATGGTTGATGTGTTACACATCTCAGATCTGCCTGCCTGTACCTAATAGTTAGTATTTTTCATGATTTAACTTGAAAACCTAGTGTTTGTCGCTCTTCCCCTCACCTACTCTTCCATGTCCCTAACACACCTATGAGGATTGTGATGTTTTACAAGTTACCTATCTGGTTTCAGGAAGTCTTAGCTTTGAAAGACACTTTCTCTACCAGTAATTGGCCTGGATTTCAGAAGGTGAACTAGGGATGGTGAAGGGCTTCAGATACAGTGCAGGTGTCTCCTATTGGATTCTTTTTGTATTAGAACTGTAGGCATTTCCAACGAGATTGACTGCTCAGCAGTCCAAGCATTCTGAAGGCAAGTGTTCAGGACAGACAGGTTCTGAATGAACGCCGACCTCAGTGCTTGAAAGATGTCATTTCCCCAACTCTTCTTTTTAAAAATATCTTTTTCTCTTCCTTTTTCTCTGTCTTTCCTGTACCTTCAGGCAGCACCATCTCATTCGATGACACAGAAAAGATAGCAACCTGAACATATTTTCATGAGTCCTAACTCTTCCCCCTTCCAAGAGAGAAAAAAGATAGGCTAACAGTCCATTCTCTCCCAAATATTCACACTCTCTCTTTTGTTAGCATAGAATGGGGAGTAAGTAAAACAGGAAAATGTAGGACAGAGCAAAGCAGAGGAGAGTTGGAGATAAGAAAAGGAAGGAATTGAAACCAAATCTGTGCTTTTTGTGAGTGTGGGAGGTAGGCCGGGCTCCCTGGCCAGTTGGCAGGATTCCTAGACCACATGCCAATCTGGGGACGATTTTGGAGCCAGCAGGAGCCAAGCTATTACTCAAGTTTTGGCGACTGGTTAGGATTCTGGACAGGGTGAGGCAGACCGAGGAAGCATTTGTGACGCCTACATTCTACTTTGGACCTGGCCCCTTCCCAAGCCAAAGGTCTTTCCTTCATTGCCTCCTGGGAATGCTGCTGTTTTTTGGCTTTCTCTTGGGATTTCTAACACTAGGAACTCCTGTAAGGAGATTTGAGATGACGGTCATGGTGTGAGTGGAATCTTGGAGTGGCTTTGATTTCCAGAGCCCTCCAAGCTCAAACGGAGGGGTTGTTTCCCACACTTGAAGCAAATCCATTTGGGGGGTTGTCCGCACAGCTACTGCTCTTCCTACTGACCTGTCTATGGCTCCGTAAAGGGTGGCAAGGACATGTGACAATGGCTGGCTCAGACCAGGGTACTGGGTGACCCCTAAAAAGAAGTAAAGGTGACTCCAGTTTCAAAATTGAGTCTCGTGGGAGGATTTCTCAGGCCCAGGAGCCACACGTGGCTTTTTTCAGTTCTCGAGGTTGGTTGGTGACCTTTAGCCAGTATCACCTTCACAGCAGGAGCTGCTGGCGCCCAGAGACGCAGTGTGGGGAGGAGCCCCAGTTCAAAGCCTAGCTCTGCTCTTAGGCAAGTTTTTTCATTCCTCTGAACTACACTTTCCTCAACGGTAAAGTGGGAATAATGATATGCGTTAATTTACGGAGATGTTGCCAGAGTTAAAAAGTTTGTCTAAAGTACTTGGTGTGTGCTGGTACTTAGTTGTAATTGGTTCCTCCCTCCCCTAACTTCCTCAAGTAGAATTTGCTTCATTAATGTAGAGAAACCAGGCAGTTATGTAGTTTCTAAGGAAAAGGGGAGGCAGACAGTAGAGCACTAGACTCAGGCCATTTTCTTCAAGAGCCACATTGGTCAATACATGTATCCTGAAATACCAGCTGCCTTTGCAGGGCCATGGAAACAGTGGGAATTATGTAAGGCTTCCAAAATTATGCCCAGGGTATTTGTAAGCCACAGCGAACTAAGTTGATGCATTTTGTGTTCATTGCATCATAGCAAATATGGTTACAACTTAGCACTGGTTTAATTGGTGGTGGTGAGAACACACCACGTGTTAGACCGGTAGAGTCAGACCGGACCTTGGTTCAGCAACCTTGGTACTTCAGTTCTGGCTAAGAATGAATTCATAGCCACGAACAAGAGAAAGTTTATTTAGAAAGTCATGAAGGTAGAAGAAGAGAGCTATAGAAGGAATGGGCACAGGAAACAAGTTACAGGTGCAAAAGAAGGCTCCGTGGAGCTTAGGGGTAAATGTAGCTCCCTGGGGGAAGACGAGGGGGAGGGGAAAGGCACGGTGTGGAGTACTCTCCAAAAGGAAAGCACTGGGTCCTCCATCCTAAGAGCTTTAAAGAGATTTTAGGGGCGGTCCCAGGGGAGGATCTCAATAGAATATTCGTCAGCTTTCCAGGTTCGTCCTTTCAGTGCCATGGTCTCCACTGATTAGTCAGCTCCAGGGCAGGTGGTCATTAGTCAACGCAGCTGGCCCTGAGGTCAGCCATGGTGTTGTTTGTCTGGCTTTGCAAGAGTGTGGTTGATGGGGTCTTTTCTGGGTCTAGAGCTGAAACACGACTGAGACCTATATGTATTTGATGCAGGTCAGAGACTCATTGCCCAGGGGGCTTAATGCTTAAGGGCTCTTCTTTGGCCCCCTTGTTCACCCCCTTTAAGGAGGTTTGACCTGAATCACCAGGAACTTGCCAGGGGAAGAAGGGTCAGGGAAGGATCTGAAATGCATGACCAGCGATTTAAAAGGTCAAGAGGTCCAAACTCATGACCAGCAATATACTAGGGGAGGAAAGGTTACCATGTGGATGAGGTCCTTGTTTTCCCAGTTTTGCCCATTGGTAGGACCCCAGGCTTTTACCCCAGTAACTTTCCTGCCTGGCCCATGGTCCTCCCTCTGCTCCTGTCTGTCTACCTCCCTGCCACAGGGCAACCCTAGAATTTTACCAAGCTTGGGGTCGCTGGCCACTACAGGACTTGACACAGTGATAAGGGTGATTCAGCGACTTAAGCCTTGTTTTATTTTAAAAATTAGTTTTATTTGTTTCTTTTTACTTAATATGGCCACTGAAAATTTTAAATTACATGTGACCCACAATTGTAGATTGCATTATATTTTTTAAAGATTTTATTTATTTTTATTTATTTTTAAGTATATTGATTATGCTATTACAGTTGTCCCATTTTATTCTCCCCTTTGTCCCCCTCCATCCTGCACCCCATCCTCCCACCAGCGTTCCCCACAACAGCGTTCCCTCCATGGGCCGTACACATAAGTTCCTTGGCTTCTCCATTTCCTATACTATTCTTAACCTCTCCCTGTCTATTTTGTACCTATGAATTACGCTTCTTATTCCCTGTACCTTTTCCCTCATTCTCCCCTCTCCCCCTCACCGCTGATAACCTTCCATGTGATCTCCATTACTGTGATTCTGCTCCTGTTCTAGTTATTTGCTCAGTTTGTTTTTGTCTTTTTTTAGGTTCAGTTGTTGATAGTTGTGAGTTTGTGTCATTTTACTGTTCATAGTTTTGATCTTTTTCTTAGATAAGTCCTTTTAACATTTCATATAATAAGGGCTTGGTAATGATGAACTCCTTTAACTTGACCTTATCTGGGAAGCACTTTATCTGCCCTTCCATTCTAAATGAAAGTTTTGTTGGATAGAGTAATCTTGGATATAGGTCCTTGCCTTTCATGACTTTGAAAGACACTCTTCGAAAAGATACTCTTTTGTAGATCCATTTTCCAGGCATGCAAAACAACAGTTCTGCAATTTCAGTTGCTGCTGTTTGGGGTAGAAAAGTTTTGTCTGGAGCAGTAGCATCAGTGACAAATCAAATGGATAGTAGCATTGCTGCCTCTTTAAATTGACATCTTTAGAATTCCGGTCAGTGGGATGATTACGTCTCACCGTGTGAGCCCACAGATCTGTAACCTTCTCCTCCTGTGGACCAGCCAGCCTGTTTCTTACTGAAGAGTGTATTTCGATGGGACTTTCCCTCCTGACTGGCTCCTCATTTAGTGGAGATGAATCACAGATCTCTGGCATTTGTGGGCCACTTCATCATAAGCACGTTCGGTCCTGAAACACTAAAGCCACAGTCTTTTCTTTGTACCTGGAGTTCAGTGGTATTTCTGACCCCCACCCCGCCTCCCCTCGCCGTGATTCCCTATTCACTCAGCAATCTTTTCTCTAAAGTTTGCCTCTTCAGCTTTTACTCCTCCATTACTTCTTTTCCATTTCAACAGATGCCACCCAGTTGCCCACCCAGGTTCCGCCTCATCTCCACCCTTTCAGTAGTTTCCTGTGTCTGGTTTCCCTACCATTCCTCCGGGCCAGTGCATCTCCCAGGCTAGGACGGGACACAGGTCCTAGGTGGTGGACCACCAGTCAGATCCAGTTAGATAGAACCTACAGGCATGTTCGGTTTGAACACCGTGTTGCATACCCACACAGTAGTTTACAGATATTTACTTAACCAACATTTATAAATCAAGAGAGTGCATATAAAAACCCAGATGACCAACCTTGCTTGAAAACAGATTTAACACTGAGCCAGCCTTACTATGCGCAGATCCTAGCTCGAGCTGCTGCCCCATTAGATGGGCACACACCATCCCAGCTGCCTGGGCCCTCTGCTGCCTGCTCACTGTGTAGGTGCCCTGCCTAATCCACAAAGGCGTTTGGGTTGTGACCCCCTCTCTCTTTTACACATGGCCCGTGTTATTCATGCACCATTCAGGGGACATCGCTGCCCCCTGAATGAAATTTAAGTTCCTCACCTAGCGCTCCACAGTGTCCGGCAACGATTCTCAAACTGAAAATGTATTAGAAACACTTGGGAGATTAAAGACTGACTCCTGCCACCCCTAGACAATTCTGATTTGGTACTTCATGGGGGACTCTCAGAAATATGTGTTTTTAACAAGAAAGATCCCTAGGTAATTCCGATGCAGGTTCCAGGGCACATACTTTTGAAAGCACAGTTCCAGTGCATTTCAGTGTCTCTTGCAAGGCTTCCTTTACTTCCAGTTCCAGAATTCCTGAATAAGGAGTTGACTGGCCTGACTTGAGTCAGGTAGCTTTCCTGTCCCCCACAGATGGCAGCTCCTACAAAACCCACAGGGGACCAGGGGACAGAAGCAATTCCCAGCAGTGCACAGCTCACCCACCCAGCTCTTCCCTCGGGGTTCCCCTGTCCAGGCGTCTGGTCTGTGCTCCCGCCCTGGTAACCCCTGGAAGGCAGGGGCTTCTTCCCAGTCAGCTGCCTCTCCTCGGAACTAACTGGTACTGGACTGTAGACACAGTAGATGTACAAATATCTGTTTCTTTTAAACCTAATGTTTTCAAAAAGTTGTATGTGTGTAGTTAGAAAATGAGAACATTACAAAAGGATAATGCAATGAAAACTGAGTCTTCCTCCCAGTCCAGGTATGTATTAATGAAGAAGAGGCCTGTTTCTCACTTTTTATCTCCACAGATAGTTGTTTCCTATACATTTTTTCGTCATTTTATAGTAATATGTTAATCATTCCATATCAGTCATCCTAAAATTATGTTGGATATTTAAATATTTACTCATGAAAACCATGGATTAAGTAGGAAAATGTTACTATTTTTATCTTAAAATTTGACTGTTGGGGAGTGGATTGATAAAGGATTTTTGCCCAAGGGTAGGACTAGAAAGCAAGTCTTCTGATGCCAACCCCATGCATTCTGCTCTAAGTTGTATATTATTTGAAATCGCTATTTATCTGTGTGGAGGCCAGGAACAGTGTCCTCCCTTGCTCACCACTTATAATTTACAAAAAGATACATATATGAGAAACTCTGCCTAGAGCTGGGGTTAGGGTTCCCTGCAAACATGCCCGGGGACTTTAGGCTTTAATGCTACCATAGGGTCACCTTAAAGCTTCCCTGACCTGAACACTCTGTTGCTATCAGATGCAAAAGTGTCTCAGGAAGACTCCTGACCAATACATTTACTTAAAATTCTGCAGAGATTTACAACAGAAAGCAGCTGCTTTTAAATCCCCACATCCAAATTTCAAGTTTTGTACAGTTGCATAATTTCACCTGCTTACTTCCCATCAAGCAAGACATGAGTCCAGCTCAAAGGTCTGTTCAGATATCCAAGATTTAAAATGAAAGACATCCTCCATTTCCCTTCTTCCTATTTCTCATCAGTAGAAAAATGTAGGAAAATTACAGAAAGAAGAAAGACAAAAGAGGTTTGGGATTTTATGCTGTCTTGGGAGGTGAATGCTGGCTTTCACAGTAGCTTCGCAGAAACCATTTTATTCGCTATGAATATCATTCTTGTACCATTTATGCCCCACATTCCCCCTCTGAAAAGACAAGTGATTTCTTAAAGTGAATGTGTACCATAACTTTTACAGAGGGCAAACACTCATCAAGATAAATGAGGTCCAGCTTTGAGAGTAGACATTAAACATGTTCACACTTTTTCAGGGGTACGTGGCCACCCGGAACCATGAGCAACCCATTTGCACAACTCGCTGAGCCTTTGGATCCTGCACAGCCGGGGAAGAAATTCTTTAATTTGAATAAATTGGATGATTCAAGATACGGTAGGTACATGCCCTATAATATAATTACTTTGACAGCAGCTAGTATCTCATTTGCCTAGTGATTATGCTGTGTAATTAATTAACCATTTAGGAGGGTTGAAAGAGGGAGTAGCAGAGAACAACAAGAATGGCTGATGTCGTGGATTAAGCTTCACAGACACACACACATTACATTGCTCATTTGTAAGTAGATAATAATGATTCTGTACATGGAGCATTTATGTAGCATTTATAGTATATAGAGTGTTTGTGCATATGTGTCATATCATTTCATCTGAACAGCAACTCTAGAGGTCATGTCTGTGAAGTGTAAGAAGTCCTGAGGAAGCCGAATCCCCAGAGAGGGTCAAATGGTCAAATAACAACTATGTGGGAGAAGAATAGGACAAAACACATCTTTTTTTTTTTAATTCCAAAATCTATGCTTTTCTGCCTTTACACTCTTCTCTTTACCAGATAATATTGGTGGAAAATGTTCATAATCAGGATGGAACATTTCCCTTCTAAATAAAGTAGTTTTTTTCTTGTGAATCACCATTGTTTTATCCTAGAAATCCCAGTTACCAGTGGCCACACTATCTGCTCCCTGGGGTTTTGTTTTCTTTGGAAGATGTATGTGATTGTACTTTGGTCTTAAATACAATGATTGTAAAGGAGTTATCTTCTCATTTCTTAGACACTAGTTTTCATGACAAATATTACTGTGTGTGTTACTTGCTAAAATATAATACAGTAAATATCTACACTGATTTCTTTCATGATGATTTGGAAACCCTGTTATGAGAATCCAAAGCAGGACAAGCATTTATTGTGAAAGGATTAACTGTAATATTTTATTTTTGCCTATATGGTGGCTACTTTCTAGTACTGAATGTATCCTAAACCCATTCACTGTCTTCATATTTTAAACTTTTAAGATCAGTTTTTATTTACCCATTTTCCCTGTTGGAAGAATAGTCTGAATAGAATAGAAATGCCTTGTATCAAGTCTGTGTAGAGACTGGCTTAAAGGAGCTCTTATGATAAGGTGTCTCATGGTTTTTTGGTGGTTTTGTTGTGCTTTCTCCATTATCCCAGGACGCTTGCCATTTTCTATCAGAGTTCTCCTGGAGGCAGCCATTCGGAACTGTGATGAATTTTTGGTGAAGAAAAATGATATTGAAAATATCCTAAACTGGAAAGTCATGCAGTATAAGAACATAGAAGTGCCATTTAAGCCTGCCCGCGTCATCCTGCAGGACTTCACGTGAGCTGATGCTGCTTTGCTCTCTTCTCTGCCTCCCTTGTCAGACTTTAAAGAAAGCTTTGAGAAAACTAACAAACCTCAGTGACTATATAATTTATCACCTGATATCCAGATAATTTTGAAAACAAAAGGGGACTATTAATTTTAGACAGCCAGAGAGTGCTTCAGGCAAATTGGACTGTGTAATCAGTCCATCTTTTCCAGGGGCAAAGGTCTTGGTCTTGAAGATTACAATCCTAAATATACTAGTGAAAGGTGAGAGAAACAGGAGTGGAATTATCTTGGAATCTTTTCTCTCCCACGTTCTGTCACTGAGGGAGATGGGCTTCAAATGGCTGTACTTGGAACACTGGTGTGCAGCCCCCTGAGGGGTGATCCGGAGTTCTGTTAAGCATCATTCATATCCTGCTATTCCCAGGAATCTCTGCTCCCCATCCAGCCTCTTTTTTGGTACTACCTCTCCATTTTTAAATGACGTTAATTTATTCCATCTAGACACCAAATATTTTTTTCTAGAGGAAGAGCACCCAAATTTCGTACTCTAATATAATAAAAAGGGAGGAGTCACCTATAAATTTGATTCACAGCCTACTTTTCTATATTATATCTGTTCTTTTAAGTTTGGTCTGAAGTTGAATATGAGTTCATATGTCTTCTCCAGGTCTTTACCATCCCACCATGTGAGCACGGAACAGTCACAGCACTAAAAGTCCCAGAGTTTTTAAGTGCCAGCTTCCCAATAGTTTCTCTGTTTGGACCATATTCATCATTAACTTTAACGCGATGATAAAATTGCATGTAGAGATAACACTCAGTCATGGAACTTACTGCCGATGTGATTTTAGTTCAAGGAATTGTATTGAGAAACTTTGACTTTTCTGTCATTCATTATGAGCTCCACTGATGAGAGAGTTTCATTGCCAATTTTACTAATGAAGACGAAAACTGAAACACTCAATTACACGTGTTTGACAGATTTATTTTCTGCTTAATCCCTTATTTTCTTAGGGGTGTGCCAGCCGTGGTTGACTTTGCTGCAATGCGTGATGCTGTGAAAAATTTAGGAGGAGATCCAGAGAAAATAAACCCTGTCTGTCCTGCTGATCTTGTAATCGATCATTCCATCCAAGTTGATTTCAACAGAAGGTGAGAGATTAAGGTTAATACCTGAGTTTTCTACTGTGTGCAGATTCTTGGGGTATAAGTCTATTTTGTTTGTGTAGGTAGTTAAATAAGTGAAGAAAATATTTAGAACACATACTTAGGAAAATTCAAACTTAATATAGATTTCCCAGTGAAGATTTGGAAGGGGGATACATTTTTTTAAATACTATTTTTCTTTTTCTTTTTTTCCTATTTTCTTCTTGGGGTGAGCAGCCTTTGTTTAAATCCAGCTGAAAGTCTGGGTGAAAAGCACTCACATGAATTTCTGCCATGAGAGTCTGTCAGTGCAAGTATGTGTTTGGCCTTAAAAGAGGGTTTTTTTGTTTACTTGTTTATTTGTGTTTTAACCACTGGATCCTTGTTCTTTGTTTTTTTTAACCACTGGATCCTTGTTCTTTGTTTTTTGATCCCGAGTAACTGTTTCATATCTGGCTGTCTCTACTTCTCTGTGTAGGTTTCTATAATGCCTATGCCTTTCTTTTCCTTTGCTCTTTCTTCTATTGTTTGGGATATTCAATTCACTCTTCCCCAAAATTCTTCCAATAACCCTAAAATCTCACTGTCAGTCAACAACAAGAATTTATTTCTCATACTTAGACAGGTTGGTTGGGAGGCTAAGAGATCTGAGCCGAGTGCAGGGGGCAGCCCTGCCTCCTCTGGCCCTGGCCCGGTGGCCTGCGGACACTCACGTACACACGGAGGCTGGGGCAGCACCGTTCCATGTGCGCTTCCTTCGGGCCCAGGCGGAAGGGGGAAGCAGCTGTTCACTGAGGCTCAAAAGGCAAGTGGGAAGCCACAATATATTGAGGCCTAGATCAGGACTGGCACAGAATCACTTCTCGTCACAAGGACATTAATCAAAGCCAGTCATATAATCATGTCCCAAGTCAGAGCTGACGGGGAGTATATTCTGTATTTTGTGGAAGAAGCTGTAAGATTACACAAGAGAAGGTAGCCAGGTCCTGCTAAAAAGCTGGTATCTTCACCTAGAAGTATCATTTAAAGTATAAAGTTCTTATCAATTATGAGTAAGGAAAAAAATTATTCTCTATATAATGCTGGGAAAATTAATTATTTGGTACAGGGAGTAGTTCACATGAATTGAATCATTAATATTAAAAAATTTAGAAGAAAATTCAAGATTATATGTGTCAAATGTTTTAATGAGAAAGACCTTTCTAAAATTTGAAGCAATGGATAAAACAAGAGGGAACAAAATCTATAGATTTAATGACCTCAAAGTTAACAGGAAATAACTTGAAAAATATTTGCAACAAATATGACAAAGGCCTAATATTCTTAATATATAGAATGTGTAGAAGGTGACCTCAGGAATGGTGGTGTGAGAGGTCCTCCTGGTTTCTCCCCTTGAAGTAGAAGTTGAACAGTTATGATTCCACAAAGGATTCCCTACTTAAGACACAAACACATCTGGGAGATCCACACATTGAAGCATCTGAAGGTGGGTGAGTCAGAGTGAAGGGAGAAGAAGGGGAGTGGGGAGAACAGTGCTAGATGACACGGCCTGGAGCCCCCGTGAGCGGGAGAGGAATCAGGTCACAGCCTGCACACTCTGCAGTCATGGAGAGTAGAGAACTAGAATCAACACTCCTGCCTGAGTGGTCAGCCTGAGTGGAAAATGAAAATGTGCATCAGTGCCACCTACTGGAAACCACAAGAAAGATCTCTTCCTACCAACCTGCTAAATAGAGAAGTGCTGAACACTCTTTTAAAAAGCAGATTTCATTCCCATAAATGCCAAAGCAGAGAAATAACCCATCAAATACTATGAATAATGAAGGCATCGAGGCACCTCGGAAAGAAAATGAAAAATCTTCAGAAAATAGAGACAAGGGTCCTGGCTGGTGTAACTCAGTGAATTGAGCACCAGCCTGCGAACCAAAGGGTCATCAGTTGGATCCAGGGCATATGCCTGGGTTGCAGGCCAGGTCCCCCGTAAGGGGCACACGAGAGACAACCACACACTGATGTTTCTCCCTCCCTCCCCCTCTGTCTAAAAATAAATAAATAAAATCTTTAAAAAAAATAAAGACATGGAAATATGTGAATTAAATGACAGAGAATTCAGGATCTCAGTTAAATACAAGAAAAGTTAGTTAGGCAGTTTAATGAGGTCAGAAATAAAATCAGTGAACAAAAGGAGTACTTTACCAAAGAGATTGACACTTTTAAAAAGAACCAAATAGAAATTCTGGAGCTGAAAAACTCAATAAAAGAGAAGAAGAATGAACTAATGACCTTAGGGAAAAAAAGCTGACCTGATGGAGGCAACAAGAGTGGCACCAAAGGTAGAAATCTAGAAATAACATAGATGGAAGAAGATAGAGATTGGAGAGTAGCAAAAGAAATGAAAGAACTCTACAAGAACTATCTGACTCCGTCAGAAAAAAAAGCAGTGTAAGAATAGTGAGTACAGCAGAAGGAGAAGAGAGGGAGAAGGGAATAGAGAGCCTATGAAAACATAGCGACACCTTTCCAAACCTGAGGAAGATCTGGATCCTTGAATCCAGGAAACTAACAGAATGCCTAATTATCTCCATCTAAAACAGGCCTTCTCTAAAGCATATTATATTAAAACTGTCAAAAATTAATGACAAAGAACTTTCATGGCAGCCACGGAAAAGACAGTAACCTGTAAAGGAAATCCCACTAAATTATCAGAGTTTTCAGTAGAAACTCTATCAGCTAGGAGAGAGTGGAATCAAATATTCAAACTATTGAAAGAGAAATTACCAGGCATGAATAATATAGCTGACAAAGTTGTCTTTTAGGTATGAAGAAGAAATAAGTACTTTTCCTGGCACACAGAAGCTGAGGGAATGTGCCGTCACAAGCCCTGCATTCCAGGAAAGACTGCTGGAGGTTATCTGAAATAGACATGTTTAAGGTGACTCATGGGTAGGCAGAAACATAAATTGCAATTCTTATTTAGAATAGAGTATTATACACTTAAATATAACATAAAGATTAAAAGAAGTAAAAACATTTTTAAAAAGGAAGAAGACATAGCTACTGTAATTTGGAAATGAACTCACAGCATAAAAAGGGATAGTTTGTGACGACGAAAACATAACAGAGGAGGTAGGTAAAGATCTGAATTTGCACAGGGCAATGGAGATAAGATGCAATGTGAAGAAAAATGATTACTGTATATAAGAATTTTACAAAGGTCTTTTACAAAGACCTAATGGTACTCACACACACACACACACACACACACACACACACACACACACACATGGAACTAGAACCGAGACACATAACATAAAAAAGAAAGAACAGGAAAAAAATACCACCAAGCTAAAATAACAGAAACACAAGAGAAAAAAATGGAGACGTAGAGTTACCAAAAGATAAAATGTCTATAGGAAATTATCATACACTAATAATCACCATACATGTAAATGGACTGAACTACCAGCGAAAAGTCAGCGTAACAGGTTGGATTAAAAACCAAAACCCAACCATGTTATGCCTTCAGGAGACACATCTCAATGCAAGTGAAAATGTAGACTCAGATTGATGTACTCCAGAACTGGACACTTGAAACCTATGTAACTTTATTATTCAATGTCACCCCAATAAACAGTAAAGTTAAAAAAAATCTCTACAACCCCCTCCAAAAAAGAGTTTATATAATCCACTTTAAAAATTGTAAAACCCAGAGGATACATGAGCAAAGGAAATTTTACATTTTACAATAAAATAAAATACACCTGGTTGGTGTAGCTCAGTGGATTGAGCGCAGGCTGCGAACCAAAGGGTCACCGGCTTGATTCCCAGTCAGGGCACATGCCTGGGTTGCAGGCCAGGTCCCCAGTGGGGGCCACGTGAGAGGCAACCACACATTGATGTTTCTCTCCCTCTCTTTGTCCCTCCCTTCCCTTCTGTCTAAAAATAAATAAGTAAAATCTTTAAAAATAATAATAACAAAATACAAATGGTAAGCAGTGTATAAAAACGTTTCAACCTTATAAGTCACAAAAAAAATAAATTTTATTTTTGGGATACTATTTTCTCTTATCAATGTAGTAAAGATTAGAAAATAAACATTATTTGTTATAAAGGTGTCACAAAGGAATGCTTTTATACACTGCTGATAGCACCATAATTTAGAAATAATGAAAGCAATATGTGTTAAGATCCTTAGAAATGGCGATAACCTTTGTCCTGGAATTTCAACTCCCAAGCTTACCCTTATAGATACAGAAAAAAGCTTAATGACTTAATAGCATTCATTAAAGTATTTATAATAATAAAAATCTGAAGCGTTCTAAATGTACGATAAAGGAGAATGATTTATTAAGTTATAGTACATCCTTGTAGTGAAGTATTAGGTAACTTTTACCATTATGCTCATGATATGCCACATAACATTGAAATGTGGCTCCGTCATGAGCTCAATGAGCCTCGTGTGACTGCACGTGCAGAGTGGTCTCAGGTGAAAAGTTATGCAGAGATTATAAGGTAAGAAAGTGAGGTGATAGAGTGCAATTATTTTTGAAAATGAAATTGTTCTTTATTTTTAAAATAAGAGGCTATCATTTCATAATAAAATGTCATTTAAGAATATGAAATAATCCATTCAAAGGGAAAAAGGAAACCATTATTTGCTTCCTTGGGGATTTAAGCAGGTACCATACAACCTCAAGGGAAATGTAGAAACTGGTCGTTCTCAGAGTCATGTTGCCAATGTCTAAACCAGGTAGAGAAGAATCTGCTGTCTTTAATTGACAGTTGGAGCAAACAGACTGGGTGCTTGCCAGCTCTGGTCTTTCCTTCGGACTCTCAACCCATCCTTAAGCAACGTGTCTTCTCTTTTTTCTTAAATCACATGAGCTCAATTTAATGTTTTGATTTCAAAGGAAGAGCTAAAAATATTTACACAGCCCTGGTAGGGTGGCTCAGTTGATTGGAGCATCATCTGGTACACCAAAAAGGTTGCAGATCCAATCCTGGTCAGGGCATATACCTAAGTTACGGGTTCAAGTCCCTGTCAGGGCACATACTTAGGTTGCAGTTTCCATCTGCGGTTGGGGCACATGTAGGAGGCAGCCGGTCAGTGTTTCTCACATCATTGGTTCTCTCTCTGCCCTTCTCCCCTCCCTTCCTCTCTATCCTGGGGTGAGGATTAAATATATATATTTATATATTATATATATTTACATATTATATATTCTATAGATACACACACAAAATGCTATCCTATTTGAGATAAATAATGTTTCCTGAAGTCCCACTTCAAAAAGTAGCCTCACGAAATCATAGCCAACTTGGTATTTCTTGGGAACTTTCATTGGTGTGGATGGAGTCACCTCTCTTCGCTGGCCTGGGACGGGAACTGCTGGTGGAGGCAGAGTTTTAATTGTGATCTCTAAAGCCTTCGGACTCACAATCCATAGAGCTGCTGACTTAAGCAGTTAATAATGATTTTTGGTTATCACCAAGGTAGGTGTGATTTTTTTTTTTACTCTTTAAACCTTAACATTTATCAACTCTGGTTTTAATTTTTATGGATGTTTTTCATTTACACTGTAGTACAGAAAACATTATTTTGAAAACAGCAAAGTCCAGGGATGAACTTGGATTCCAAATTGATGTCCAAATCTAGCAAACGCTTTTTTTTTGTAATAAAAGAACATTTCTGTTGTAAATGTTTTCGTTGGTGTTGTTTTGTTTTATTTCTTGAGTTTGGTTTTGCAATTTGACCTCCCGGTCTCTTTCCTCATGTTAGTAAGGAATTAAATGTGGTATGTCTCAACCTTTGTGGAACTGTGTGCTTATTTCCAGCTGTTTCCAGAAATGAAATAGAAAAACTGGTTAAAAGGTGGTAGGGTGTTAGATTTTCTCACTTAAATATTTCTAAGCAATTTGCTTGGTTTGAATAATATTAATTTGCCTCACACCATCTTTAGGAATTGAGGGTCAAACTAACACATTATTGTAATGTTTTACAAAGTTATCTCAGAAATAACCATTTCTTAAATCCCAATAAGAATATTGTAACAATTTCCAACCAGATTTCACGAGTGTGAAAACTATCTCCTCTATAAATACATTTTGTGGATTTCTAGAGTACCATTAAATAGGACACTCAGAAACTTTGAAATACATCCAAGTCCAATTCAAATTATGTAACTAAGGAAGAGTGCCCTCTTTGGTCTGTGAAGCCACCATGTTTAGAGACCTGATTAAAAGCTCAGTAGATTGAGTGAATTTGGGAACGTACCGAGTGTTGCAAAACTCTGAATTCTAGGTCTGTTTATTCATTTCACTAACTAAAACTCTGTTCATTGAGTCAAGGTTAGCAAACTGATGTTTTATTTTCATGAGTAAATAGGTTATTTATCTAGAATTAATCATAAAATAGCTTAAGCATTTCTGACTTCTCCTTGTCTTGTAAATGTGTTCTTGACATCAAACTGACGTCTCCAGCATTCTCTAGGGTAAATGTCCATCCCTGTTTCTGCCGTGAGAAGCCTGAACACCCTTCTGGTGCGGCAGGCAAGAGGACAAAAGATAGTGAATGACTGGGGGTTCACAGGGGCTCTTAGCACAGCAGAAGTGATGGGGGCGCCAGAGGCAGGTGCTGCATTTGTTTGGGAATAATGTTCCAAGATGCTTTTTTTTAATTAAAAATTTCACTCTTATTTAAGACCTGTGTACCACTATTTGTTCAAGAAACA
Source organism: Micronycteris hirsuta (assembly GCA_004026765.1). Classification (NCBI taxonomy): domain Eukaryota; kingdom Metazoa; phylum Chordata; class Mammalia; order Chiroptera; family Phyllostomidae; genus Micronycteris; species Micronycteris hirsuta. The sequence goes on along the minus strand of PVJI01004142.1, from coordinate 52,962 downwards.
GGTTAGCTTAGAAGAGGAGAGAAATTAGTAAACACACAACTTCAATGCAGTTGGTGAGTACAGTTAAGCACAGAGAAGATGCAAATTGTCCTGTCAGAGGTCCTCCCAGCAGTGATCGTTTGATTTAGGCCCATAGAGTGTTGATCCGAAAGAGAAGAGCCGGAAAAGGCGTTCTACACTGAAAGACGAGAGGTGCAAAGGCTTGAGGAAAGTGGTTCGGGGAGAGCACGAAGGCTACGGTGTGCCTGAAGCTGAGTTTGTACTAGATTGTAGGAGAGGACTTAACAAAGGAAGGTTGAGGACAGATTGAAGACTTTTTTCAAGCAAGAGATTTGTACATTATTTAGAAAATGGCAAGCCAGTGGCAGGTGAAAGATGGGTCATGATCTGTATTTTAGGAAACCGATTTTGGTGACATTGCAAAAGATAGTTGAACAGACTGACAGAAAATCAAGCAAGGAGGCTATTTCTGGAATAAAGATTTTGATAGCTACAGCTGTTAAGTGGTGGGACAGGAGGTCATTAGGTAAAGACAGACAGGGACGAGGACAAGGTTTAGGAAAGAAGGCTTTGCTTGTTGAGTTTGTGGTGCCTGAGGTATTCCTGATGCAGATACTCAGGATACATTGGGAATGTGGACCTGGGCCTGAAGAGACAGATGGGAACTGGAAGGATGGAGCCTTCAGTGTACCAGCAAGAAGGAAGGAGATGACTACCTGGACCAGACAGTCCAGAGGGTCTGCTGATCCGCTGGTCAGCAGTGGTGTCCTGCCTTGTTCTGCTGTACTAGAATCTCTCCTTTCTCTCTTTGTTCCTTTTGGTTTTCTCTAGCTCATACGCACCTTCACAGATTTTTATTCTTTATGTGAGGAATCAGAACTTCCTGTAAAAGATCAATATTTCAGGCTTTGCTGGCCATATACTGTCTCTGTTCACATATTTTTTTTCAACCTTTAAAAATCTAAAAAATTATTCTTTGCTTGAGAGCCAAACATACAGGTGTTAGGCTGCATCTGGCCTGCGCGCTGTGGTTTATGGACCCCTGAGGTAAGGCATTCTCAGGGACTGACACCATTACAACAACTAACACTATTATTCTTAGAGGATATTCATATCAAGAGAAAAAGAAGGGGGGAAATCAGCATGGTAACTAAATGTCTTTTTGTAGAATAAATACTAAGTGTCACCAGCTCTTTTCCTCCCGGAGAGTGCCTACCCACTTTTATCAGGTTGACGCCCCCTCACCCTTCATACTGCATTGCGGTCATGTCCTTTTGGAGGGCACTCTTGAGCCCTGATCTGAATTTATGTCCCTTTCTTTCTTTCTTTTTTTGCAGTTTCACTTTATTAAATTTACATTTATGTGCGAGTGTTGACAATGTTAGACATTCAGAGAGTTGAATTTTCCTATTTGAATGCATATATATTATAAGTATAAACTTAAGTCCCTATTTTAATAATTCTGGTAATTCCCCAAAGTCAACAATTATTTTTTGTTTATTTTTAGTATATTTTATTGATTATGCTATTACAGCTGTCCCATTTTTTTTCTCCCGTTTATTCCCCTCACCCCTGCAGCCCTCCCCCCACCAGCACTCCCCTCCTTAGTTCGTATCTGTGGGTCGTACATGTAAGTTCCTTGGCTCCTCCCTTTCCTGTACTATTCTTAACCTCCCCCTGTCTCTTTTGTACCTACCATTTATGTCTCTTCTTCCCTGTGCCTTTTTCCCCATCCTCCCCCTTCCTCCTCCCCGCTGATAACCCTCTGTGTGATCTCCATTTCTGTGATTCTGTTCCTGTTCTAGCTCTTTGTTTAGTTTGTTTTTCTTTAGGTTCAGTTGTTGATAGTTGTGAGTTTATTGTCATTTTACTGTTCATAGTTTTGATCTTCTTTTTCATAAATTTTAAGTCCCTCTAACGTTTCATAGAATAAGGGCTTGGTGGTGATGAGCTCCTTGAACTTGACCTTATCTGGGAAGCTCTTCCATTCTAAATGATAGCTTTGATGGATAGAGTAATCTTGGATGTAGGTCCTTGCCTTTCATGACTTCAAATACTTCTTTCCAGCCTCTTCTTGCCTGTAAGGTTTCTTTTGAGAAACCAGCTGATAGTTTTATGGAAACTCAATTGTAGGTAACTGTCTCCTTTTCTCTTGCTGCTTTTAAGATTCTCTCCTTCTCTTTAATCTTCAGTAATGTAATTATGATATGCCTTTGTGTTTGCTTCCTTGGGCCCAACTTCTTTGGGACTCTGGGCTTCCTGGACTTCCTGGAAGTTTATTTCCTTTTCCATTTTTTGCTCTTCCTCTTCTACTTCTGGCACCCCTATGATTGGGATGTTGGAACATTTCAAGTTGTCCTAGAAGTTCCTAAGCCTCTCCTCATTTTTTTTTTAATTCTGTGTCTTCATTCTGTTCTGGTTGAATGTTTATTTCTCCCTTCTGTTCCAAATCAATGATTTGAGTCCCAGTTTCCTTCCTGTCACTGTTGGTTCCCTGTACATTTTTCTTCATCTCACTTCTCATAGCCTTTACTTTTTCTTCCATTTTGCAACCATATTCAACCAAGTCTGTGGGCATCCTGATTACCTGTTTTGAACTCTGCTTCTGATAGGTTAGCTATCCTTTTGTTGCTTAGTTCTCTTTCTGGAGTTTTGATCTGTTCTTTCATTTGGGCCATATTTCTTAGCCTCAGTGTGCCTGATACATTTTAAGGGGCAGAACCTTAGGTATTCACCAGGGTGGAGCAACCTACATCACTGAGTTCTGGCTCTGTATTTGGGGAAGGGGTCAGAGAGGGAACAATGCTGCTAGCTCTCCACCCCGGCTGTCTGTCCCCATCCCTCCTACCAGTCTGGATGAATGTTTCTTCTTTAACTCCTTGGTTGTCAGACTTCCATACAGTTCGATTCTGGCAGTTCTGGGGGCGGGGGGGGGGATGTTTTTAAATTTGCTGTTGTCCTTCTTTTGGTTGTGCGAGGAGGCAAAATGTATCTACCTATGTCTCCATCTTGGCCAGGAGCCTTATGTCCCTTGCTAAGTGCTCTTGACATGATGTATTTCCCATATCATGATATTGGTAGTCACACTCCTGTCATTGCCTCATTGAATTCTGTATTTCTTACTAGGCCCTGAGCTCCCAGTGACCAGTGCACATGCTGCTTTGCACCATTGTCTTCCTTGAGCACCATGTGGCCCAAGGTGGATCTATAGATCATTAATAAGTGAGGGAAAAGGATGGATGAAAAATAGAGTATAGTGGTTAAAGTAGAGGCCCCAGGACCATCAGAGCTGGGTTCAGCTCTGTGATTTACATGCATCTGGTCTTGGACAAATTACCTAAACTTTCTGTGCTTCAGCTTCCTCTTCTACACATTGGGGTAATGGTAGTAACTATGTCAAGGGGTGTTATTGAATGAGTTTATGTGCGTAAAGCACTCAGCGCCTGTGACATAATCTTGCACTTTAGCTGCTGCTGTTACTATGGTGGTGGTTATTCCTGTGACCACGGTTGTTATATCCTGTTTGGGCAGCTGCAGCCGCAGGAAGACAGAAGAGCTTAGGGATTAGAGCATCAACCCAGGAGTCAGACTGCTAGGGTTTCAGTCCCAGTCCCACCATTTACCTGCTGTGTAGTCCTGAGCAAGTTTCTTACCCTCTCTATGTCTGTTTCCTCTCTTGAAAATTGTGGATATTAGTTGCACCTAACTCAAAGGGTCATTATGAAGACCAAATGAGAAAGTAAATGTAAAGCCTTTAGAATAGTGGCCAGTTCCTAGTTACGTCAGTAAGTGTTAACTATTAATGATGTCAGACTTGGGTCTTAGCTATGAATTTTACTATCCTTTCCTGTGTTCACTCAGTTGGGATACATAGTTTATGAGTGCATTCTGTGTGCCGAACCTGCAAAGTTGCAACTATGACTTATTCTGCCTTGACTCAAAACAATGTAGTTTGATTATAAAAATCTTGAAAAAGCTTCTTAAAGTCCTCTATTGCTGCTGTCATTCCCGATGGACTAAATGATTGAGTAAACCTCAGCATACAGTCTAGGCTTTTCAGACATTCTTTGGTGGCCCTGTCCTCCTCGTGAACCGCTGTTCAAGAGATAGGAGATTATGATTCTATAAACGTCTATCTCTCCTGATGTCACCTGCTCCCTGTCTCCCAGACTAAACAGATGAAAAGTGCCAGTCCAGCATTGCTCAGCCCAGAGAGGGGTTATAACAAGGTTGTGGATGAGAAAGGAGTAGAGAAACGGGTTATTTAAATATCTAAGCTACTGATGTCATCGTAAATGCCTTGAGTCTGTTCCTATGGATCAGACTTTATGATTGAATATGTTTTAAATTAAGTTCACTTAATATTTTCTACCCACAATGTTTAAAGGGAGTGTAGGAATCACTTTAATCAAATAATAATTATTCTTTTTATTTTTGCTAATTACCTCTCCTTTCCCATGTGAATGGATGTATAACACCACCCAGCAGGCCTGCAGATAAAATTGCCATTTTGTTTATTCATCACCAATAAATTTGACAAGTAACATTTTAAGCCTTAAAATTTATACATTTAGTTTTTTTCTCTTGACAGGGCAGACAGTTTACAGAAGAATCAAGACCTGGAATTTGAAAGAAATCGAGAACGATTTGAGTTTTTAAAGGTATGGCAGAGTTTGCTTCCAGATTCTTTATGTCTGTGGGTGTGAGGGGGAGGTACGTAGGAGTGTGCCAGGCATTCATAGTATTCTTTCCATTTTTCAATCCTAGTGGGGTTCCCAGGCTTTTCACAACATGAAGATTATTCCCCCTGGCTCAGGAATCATCCACCAGGTGAATTTGGAGTATTTGGCAAGAGTGGTATTTGATAAGGATGGATATTATTACCCAGACAGCCTCGTGGGCACAGACTCGCACACCACCATGATCGATGGTTTGGGTGTCCTCGGATGGGGTGAGTGCTCTTCCAGATATCTGTACGGTAGCATGTACTGTAATATATGTTGGTACCAGTACATCCCAGCAGCATAGAACGGCATGACCACAAGTATCAAGAGATATTTTTGTCTGTTTTGTTCGCTGCTGTATTTCCAGTGTCCAGAAAAAGGCCTCATGCCTTTGTTTTGAAGAATGCATTGAACTAAGGGTTAGGGACATTAAGAATGAGTGAAAATCACCTGTGATGTTAGTTTAAAATGGAGATTCCTGAACCCCAGTCCACTTGGTGTGGGATCGTGGGGATTTTGATACAGGTGTTTGGGAACCACACTTGGAGGAACACTTACTAAAAATTCTGTGGAGAGAAATAGAGAAAAGATAATTGCTCTCTTTAGAAACAGAACTCTGTACTTGTACAATATTGTGACTGGGTTTATTACCTGTTAATGACATTGAACTATGCCTGAGGGATGTGGTGAGAAATAATGGAAGCATTATTTTATCCTGCCACTCCATGCAGGTGTGGGTGGGATCGAAGCAGAAGCTGTCATGCTGGGCCAGCCAATCAGCTTGGTGCTTCCCCAGGTGATTGGCTACAAGTTGAAGGGAAACCCCCACCCCCTGGTGACATCCACCGACATCGTGCTCACCATCACCAAGGTAACCCGTGCTGCCTCTCCTGTGAACTTGAAATCATGGTGACAGACAGGGAGGAAATACATGGTGGAGTCTCTCTTGGTCTCCATGTGTCCTGGAAATGCTAGAAAACCATATGCTGGTGACTTTAAGATGCAATTGGATAAGGGAGAATTCTGTGGTTAGCTCTTAGGTAATCAGGTTCATTTTACTCTTCTACTGCTATGTGGACCTTTTTCTTTACAATTTTTTTTTGAAATTATGAAATAGTTCAAATACACAAAAGTGAAAGTGACATTCATATGCCTACTGCATAGACCTAGCAGATAACATTTTGCCATATTTGCTTCAGAGCTCTCTCTGTGTATTTTTTAAGAAAGAAAATGTATTATTTATGGTTTAAGCCATCTTCCCCATTCCTAGAAATAACCACTATCCTGAGGTTGTAAGAATAATTCCCATTATATTGTAACTACATTTCCCCCTGGTTTTTCTTTATATGTAAATAACAGACGTTTTCTGTGAATAACATTGGACTTATTAAATTCCCTTTTCAGTATTGTAAGTTGCATTATTGTAGTAGATTTTTCTCCAAACCGGAAAATATTTTTTTTTCCTTTTTCTTTAGCCCTTTTAGGAAATAAATTTTTTATGTGACTCCAAAAGAAGACTCGCTTGCTTTGCAAAAAGAAGGCAGTTTTATTTTTGAACAATTATTTAAAAAGTAATTTCTTTATTATCATAAACATAATTTTTTCTTGTTGTGTAGGTTGCAAGCTTGGGTTATTTGGGATGAGCACTATCCTGGTAATGGCCCAAAAAAGTTCCTCTTTGATGTAATCTTTATGGAATTTGGAGTTGGATTTATTTGAACACAGTAGCTTATCACAGATATCTGTGCATTGTTCTTCAAATGTGGAATAATATGAGGCTTGGACACAAAATTTGGCAAACTTTCACATAACAGAAGAGCCCGTCTCTGTGGCTGCCCAGAATTCATGGAACTGGCTGCCCGTAGGGACAAGCCGGTCCCCAAGGCCCTGCCCGGCCAGCGGCAGGTGTGGAGAAGACATGGGAGTCTGGCTGGATCTTTTGGTTACATTTGACTAGTACCTGTGTTTAAGACATTTGTTCATTATTCCCTTGAAAACAACCATTCAACTAATACAAGTCATAATTGGATTAAAAAATTCATTTTTAGCATTTCTAGTCATTTGCAATGAACTCATTAGAGAGAGTGTTTCCCATCTTTAAAAACTTTTCTTAATAAATATTGTTATTTGTTATTTTCTTACTATTGTTATTTGTATTTATGGCATTACTTATTTTTGGAAAAACTGTTTTGACATAATTTTAGATTTACTGGAGAATTCATGTAAAGATAATACAGAAAGTTCCTATTACCTTTCTCCCAGCTTCCCAAAACATTGCCTCACCTAACCACAGCACATCTATCAAAATAAAGATGCTGACGTTGTTATGAATAACACCGTTAACTAAACTGGACACTCTTCCAGTTTTTTTAGTAATGTCCCTTTTCTGTTTCAGTATCCAGTCCAGAATACCATGTTATATTTAGTTGGCATTACTTTTTAAGCTTTATTTTCTAAAGTAATCAAAAATACATTGCGCTAGTTTATTGTTCCTGTTTACTCACAAGGTTAGTTTATAAGAATTCCGAGATGCTAAGATGACAGTTCGGCATTTTAGATACGGTCTGCCACTCTGTAACCTTTCTGTTCTGCTGCTCAGCACCTCCGCCAGGTTGGAGTAGTGGGTCAATTTGTTGAGTTCTTCGGGCCAGGAGCTGCCCAGTTGTCCATTGCTGACCGAGCTACGATTGCCAACATGTGTCCAGAGTATGGAGCAACTGCTGCCTTTTTCCCGGTTGATGAAGTTAGTATCAAGTACCTGGTGCAGACAGGTGAGTGTAACGCCAGGAAAAGCAGAGAGACACTCCTAAAATTTCGTAGAACACTGAGAATTGGAGCGCTGCCTTCTGTCTGTGGCCCTTGGAGTGCACTGGGTCAGATTTACAGATTTTTTCCATCTCTCTGTGGAGTCAGAATAATTGTTGGGATTTCAGACGATGTGAGGTAGGCATGGTATGGCCAACAGAAAGCTCAGATACTCGGGAAGCCTGAGGGATGTACTGGTCTTCTACTAGTACTTATTTCACATGAAACAAGTCATCTTAGTAATGGTTACGACTGTCTGCTGAGTGCCAGGCACTTGGTATGCATCGCTCTCATCCTCTTTACAGATTGATAGGGTAGCCTGATTGATGAATTAACTAATAGGAGGGAAAACTAAAGATTAGAGAGGTGGCAGTAAATATCCAAAGCTAATAAATAATGGAGCTAGAATCCAAACCTGAGGCCACCTGGCTCCAATCAGGGACAGCACCCGTGGATCCCTCTTCAGCCTCCCAGGGGGTAAAATGAAAGACTGCATCTGAAGCCATTTCAGGATGTCAGTGGTCCTCTAACTCTGTGTATATTTCTTTAGAAATTTGACTTTAACTTTGAGAAGGGTTTTCTTTTTAATTTTTCAAGCTTATTTTTAAAATATTAATATTTATTCAGTCATTCTCAATATCTGGTCTAAGTCCCAGAGATACAGTAGTGAACAAGTCAACAAATCAATACGTAACTATTTATAGTGCATTGTATTTATAAGATAATGGAGAAGAGATCCTGGGGAATGATGATCCTGAGGGTGCCGTTTTATACTTAGGAATGTCAGCAAAGGGATCTTGGAAGGGAAACTTGAACACATGTTGGAGTGGGAACACGAGCCACGTGACGTGGTAGACGAGGTGTTTTCCAGGCAGAGGAAACCACACAGGCAAAGACTCAAGAGAGAGATGGGACAGCAGAGGGGCCTGTGTCGCTTAGCCCAGAGTGGAGGCCACGGGAGGTGAGGTCAGAGGGTGGGCAGGCAGGAGCCACATCCACGCAGGCTCAGGGGCCACAGTGGTCAATTAGTACTTTATTCTAGGAAGTCGCCGAGTCATATTGAGCAAGACGGTAACATGAAATAATTTTATTTTTAATACCTGGTTCTATGTGACAAAGATGGAGGAGACCTTTTAATATATCCATATGACTCTAAAATTACAACTACGTTATTAAGGAGAAAGGAACAGAGACACACTTCAGCCTTCTCCTCCATACCCAGTGGTTACTACAGTGGCCGGTATTTCTTCTGAAACGGAAGTAGTGGGCATCTGAAGTGAGAGCTGGTGTGCATCTCCTGAGGAGGTCTCAAAAGAACCTGACAGACTCCAAGGAAATCCAAACCTCCTTGATTTTCCTGAGGAAAATCCTCATAAAGTAGTTAAAATTGTAATGAAAAAGCTTATTTTAAAGAAGTTTTTATTAAATATAACCACATTGGAATTGATTAATTGATATCTCCCTTGATCTCCAAAGGATTTGAAGTGAAAAAGATAAAGAAATTAAAGAACAAATAACTGAGGTAATCAACCTAAAGAAGAGAAGGAAGGCATGGTAGGGAAGGGAAAATATATCCAGAGCTAAGATTCGTTCCTGTGGCTCTGGAGATAGCCACTAATCTTAGTGATCAGGCACCGAATGTAAAGCATCTGTTAAGTTGAAACAAACATACCCCTTCAGAGAAGTAGAACTCTTTCTCACTCCTGAGAGAAATTGAAGGGATAGCACAGGATGCAAGGAACAGCAGGCCCAACAACAGGTCATGATAAACACGTTAATGAAGCTCAGTCAGCTTTGATGAGGCCAATGAAGAAAGCTAAAGACCTTTACAATTTGTTTAAAGAAACAGGCAAACAAAAATTGCTGATGTATTATGATCTAAGGGTGAAGTTCTCAAACAGCCTTATTCAACTGCCAGAGAAATGGGTGGACTGTGTGTCCTTTGGGCATACTTCATGAGCATTATCTCCTGCAACCAGCATCTTGTGATCAAATGCAGAATGTTCAGGGCTGTATTCCTGGTGATAACAGCATTATAAGCTAAGACTTTAGACTTTGGAGTTAAACTCAGGTTTGGATCCGGGTTCTGTCATTTACTGGCTGTATTCCATGGGAAAGTTACTTAATCTTCCCAAGCCACCATTTCCTCATCTATGAATGAGAATAATAACAGTAATTGTCTCTTAAGGTCGTGATAAAGGAATAAAGATTGAGATAAACGTTTAACAGACAGTACTGAGAACACAGGAAGTGCTCATAGCTGGTAATGTGTGGTGGGAGTCAGGGTGGATTATTATTTTAATAACAATGTGGAACGCTGAGAGTCTGACCAGTTGAAGGCAGAGGCATAGGTGGGCAGAGGCCTAGGATCCTCCTGACTAAGGAGCATAATGGCAAGAAGGGGGAGCACTTACAGGTAAGATTAGAATGTAACAGTCTCTTCCTTAGGAACAGCAGATCAGTTAGTGGACCCTAATAAACAGCAGATCAGCTAGAGAGTCAGACTGTTAGCCCCGGTGCTGTGGTATCAGCAAAGCTATTGTATGTAAGTGAAATATGTGTCTTCTATGTAATTGCTCATAGACACAACAGCTTATAGTCTTTAACCAGGAAATATTAACATCTATTTCTTGTCACCTCTTAAAATGTCCATTTAGGTCGTGATGAAGAAAAGGTGAAGCACATTAAAAAATATCTCCAGGCTGTAGGAATGTTTCGGGATTTCAGTGACTCCTCTCAGGACCCAGATTTTGCCCAGGTATGAGAGCACCTTCACCAGAAATGTGTTTCCTCTTCCTGAAGGTGTTATTCTAGTTGTATATGGTTTTTCTTGGGGCATGTACTTGTAGAAAATTAGTTATTGCCAAGTCATCTCAGAAGAACAGGACCTTCACAAGTTAAAAAGTCAAAAAGATAAGGAACCGTAAACATAACAAAACAATACAACTTCTTCTGTTCCTCCTGGCCTTCAGGTTGGGTTGGGTGCGCTCCCCTTTTTGAACAACTGATTTACTCCCCCTACAGAGAAGATCTTGAAGAAGGACATCACTAGAAGGGCTAGAGCTATTTCAAGGCTAGGCTCATTATTAAAGATGGGGGAAGGTATGGAGGTGCAAGCATGTCAGTTAGTTCTGATTTATCTGGTGACTTACCCTTCATTCATTTTCCAGGGTGCACATTGATTCCACATTTTTCTCAGCAGCCAAGACTAGAGGGTACACTACAATGAGACCCTCATTACCTTTCATACGACATTGAACTAAGACCCAGTAGACTAAGACCCATTCCCTGGCACTGGTGACTTAGTGGCTACATCCCTCCCAAATCATCTTAGAAAAAGTACAATGGTCCATGTATCATTTCAATAGAAAACCCATCCCAGACTGACTTAAAATAAAATGAAAGAATCTGGGAGCCGCTTTACAAAGATGGACGAGTGGGAGGCACTGGGCAGCAGGTGCAGTGCCCACCTGGTCTTTCTGAGAGGCAGCAAGGCTGCCTGCCACCCCTCGCTACTTAAGTGATCATCTTCAGCTTTGAAAGTTCATCCTTTGGGTGTTAAAGTGAACATTGACTTTGGTTTTGAATGTGGTGGTTTAGTTTGTTTTTATTGTTCTAGTATTTTTAATTCTCTGGCATGGTTTAAGGTCAGTTCCACATTCCCTTTTCTTTTGAGGGGATAGGTGGTGGAATTAGACTTGAAGACAGTAGTGCCTTGCTGCAGTGGTCCCAAAAGGCCACAGGACAAAGTTGCTGTGTCTGACATGAAAAAGGACTTTGAAAGCTGCCTTGGAGCCAAGGTAAGCGCCTGGGGTGGAAATCCTCCCCAACCCTGACCTGCCCCATGCTCGTTTACTTTTTTTTAGTGCACTGGCTTCTTTTTGCCCCGCTCAATGATGCCTCTACCTGAAGCCTGGCAATTCGGGCATTTCTCTCTCTTGACGTCCTTAATGCCTCCCCCATTAGCCAGGAGCCAAACAGCTTCCTGAGAGTATTTTTGACCATCTATAAACATAATTCAACCCACCTTTTAAAAGCATTATCTACTTTTCACTTGCCTCTCACCTTATTGTTCACTCTGTTTGCCCAAGCTTTTCTGGCCACTGTATGTTTTTTCATTCCATTCCCTGCCTGCATGTCTCTGCCCCATCTGCACCCCCCGATCTGTCAGCTCCTCCACATGTGGCCTCAGGTCTTGGAGCAGAAAGTCATCTGTCCTTCATCTGAACCTTCCTAGCATTTGGTCTGAAACTCTCTGATGATGGCATTCCGTGTTCTTTAAGTTACATTTTATAAACACATATGTATATATACACACATATATACCCATATATGTATATATGCATATTTATATAAATGCATATGTGTGTATATACTTCTATGCATACATATATAGGCATATATAGTTTATATGTGTGTGTATATATATACACATATAAATATATATATTTATATATACATATATATAAATAGGTGTATTTTTTTTTCCTTCTTATAGCAAGGGTTTAAAGGGTTCCAAGTTGCTCCAGACCGTCATGGTGACCAGAAGACGTTTGTCTATAATAACAGCGAATTCACCCTTGCTCATGGCTCTGTGGTCATCGCCGCCATCACCAGCTGCACAAACACCAGCAATCCGTCCGTGATGTTAGGAGCAGGTTAGTGCGTTTGAAATCCTCATGACCATGTGGACATGCAGGTGGAAATGTGCCTCGGGGGCTGAACTGAGTTCTGCCCGTCGTTCCCTGAACCTTGTGTTTTCCAGATGCGGGTATTTATTGGCCCAGAAATGTTTACACAACAAACAGTGTACAAAGTAAAGTATTTAAAGTAGAATACATAATGCATAATAGTCTTTAGAATTAACATGTAAAATAACTCGAAGAAAGCATAAAAAGATGAATTTCTGGTAAAGCCTAGACTCTTATGTCAGACTTGAGAAGAAAAAAACTGTTTTCCTGTCACAGCCTGTTCTCTGTAAAACCCGACAGGCCTTTCTGTGCAGTGGAATTTAGTCTGTCTTAGATTTATTGTCAAATGCACCTGAATTAGGGCACAGAGCTTGATGAAACTCACCTGCCTTTTATGCAGTTCTGGGTAAGTAGTTAACGTTTACATACAGAGTTGCATTAACATAAGCTCTCTTTAGTTTCCAAATTGTTAAGCATCCCCTACAGTTCCTCCTGTGCCTCTGTGTCCGTAGATCCTGGAGTTATAACAGTCCCTTCTTCATGATGTGGACGGTGCATAAGGAAAACCTTCTTTGTCCGGGGATTCATCTGTTGCCAGCTAAGCTGTTTTTGTCTGGTGCAAACCAGTTTCCTTAAGACAAGTCACCAGCTTGTCTGTAGCTTTTTGTCTCTTCATCCCCCACTCCTCATTTCTTTTTTACTTCTGCGACACTTCCTAAGACGCAGCACCCAGTGTCCCTACAGTTGTCTGTATTTGCCAAAAGTCCAATGTGCCAGGAGCTCTTAATCTTCCACTCCAAGAAATTTCTGAGATGGAGCCCTGGCCTGTGTGGCTCAGTTGGTTGGAGCATAATCCCCTAGACCAAAGGGTCATGGGTTCAATTGCTAGCCAAGACACATACCCACGTTTCAGGTTCAAACCTGATTGAGGCACGAACGAGAAGGCAACCAATTGTTTCTCTTTCACATCAATGTTTCTCTCTCCCTCACTCTCTCTCTCACCCTTTCTTTCTCTCTCACTCCTTTCTCTGAAAGCAATGGAAAAATGTCCTCAAGTGAAGTTAAAAAAGAAAAAAACTATCTGAGGTCTAGGTTTTTACATCTAGACTGACTAGATGCCTCACCCGCCAGTACATGATTCAGGGGACCCTTCCAGTTATAATATTCATTTAAATAAAGCATAATTAGAAAGATTCCTTTTCCTCCCAAAATTAAAAAATTATTCTATAATATATTTATAAGCAGTTTTAAGTTTATCTCTTTTAATATTTTATTTATTTATTTTTAGAGAGAGAAGAAGGGAGGGAGAAAGAGAGGGAGAGAAACAGCAATGTATGGTTGCCTCTCACATGGCCCTCACTGGGGACCTGGCCCGCAACCCAGGCGTGTGCCCTGACCGGGAATCGAACCGGACCGTCTGGTTCCCAGCCCGCACTCAATCCACTGAGCTACACCAGCCAGGGCTAAGTTTATCTCTTTTAAAAACACAGACACACAGGCACACATCTTTCTCTTCATTTTTATGACTGCTTTTGAGTTTACTGCATGCATGTGAATGACTTTGGATCAGTGAGCTTTTGATTTCCGTTAGACAGCAGAAACAGCAGGAAGTGCCAACACGGAGCTCTGTCAGGCAGTGGCAGGAAATGGAGACTGAAAAGTCAGTGTCTTTCCAGAACTGTTCCCGGTACCTAGAGTACGTGGCTGCCCACACCACCCCGTGTCTGTGTTTACCATTTCACAGGACTGTTAGCAAAGAAGGCTGTGGATGCTGGCCTGACTGTGAAGCCTTACATCAAAACTAGCCTGTCTCCTGGGAGTGGTGTGGTCACCTACTACCTGCGAGAAAGTGGAGTCATGCCTTATCTGTCTCAGCTTGGGTGAGGGAGAGTTTTCTTTTGCTTTTGTTGTATTATCTTCCACACGAATCGCACTGCGTCACCTTGTAACAGATATGAGCTTATCTGATAGTATCTAATTGCATAGTCTTTTGTCAGATGGTATGTAGACTTGAACCCTTCCATGTCCACCTGTGGACAGTTGTGCTGGTTGTTGGTCACACGAGGGTGCCCATGAAGGGCAGAGCAGGGGCTGAGCTTGGCCTATGCATTGGTGTGATGCTTGCACCCTCTCTGCACCGGGCCAGCACTGACTTTGCAGCGAGAGTCTGCCCTTTGGTATGAGAAGGATTACTTACCGTAGCTGAAAATGTTCTCATTCCAAGGTAAATGAGTTATTTGTTGCCAGATACAGTTTCTCCAACTCCCCCATTACTGTATTCTTAATTCTGATGACAGAGATTTTGTTCATGTGCCTCATAAAAGTCAGGAGTCCTTGGATTTTATAATAAAAATAATGAATAGAGACAGTGGCATATCTGAGCATAAGGGGACTTATTGGTAATGGGAAAAATATAATAAAAATTATATATTTAAAAAAACAAAAACTCTAGATCACTCTATTAGACTTCTTTTTTAGTAATTTACTTGAAGAGAAATCTAATGGAATGATCTAGAATGAATGAGTAATATATCAAAATGTTCCCAGGAACGAAAGCTGAAGAAACAGCACTGTACTAAACTTATTTCCTGTGCTGTTATCTTCTTTAAGTCAGTGGTCTCTAAGAACTGTTACCAGTGAGGAACTATCTAATCTTGTGCATGTCTTTTGGCACCTAGGTTTGATGTGGTGGGCTACGGGTGCATGACCTGCATTGGCAACAGCGGGCCCTTGCCTGAACCTGTGGTAGAAGCCATCACGCAGGTAATTATGGAGGAGTCTGCAGGTCTTCAGACCTGTGATCTCTTTTCTTACTGTGTATGACCAACATGCTGGTGATTTCAGTACAGTTCAGGGAACCACGGAATGTGCTTAGATGTGTCATCTCTGGAGGCAAGCTAAACTTACTAGTTAGAGAAGCTTGGCAAGTTAATTGCCTCTTTTAACCTGAGTTTTCACAACTGTAGACTGGAGATGATAATAGTAACTTTCAGAGACGGCGAGCATCGAGATGAGAATGGCCATGAAAGATGTAGCGTGGCGCCCGGGTACACGCGCTCAGTAAAGGCAGGTTTTGATACGGGGGGCTCCGGAATTGTTTGTTCCTGACCATCTGAAGACGGGCTCCAAGTCAGAGAAGTCTTCACACACATGAATCTGAACTCAATTGCATTGGCTTGATTTTTGCCCCATAAATTCTGTAGTGTTGAGAAATCCTATTTGGTTTGCTTTGCATGAATTACAGAACCAATGTTAGTGTGGCTTGCTTTAGCTTTCAACATTTAGTCTTTCCCACCTGTTCTTAGGCCCCAGGCAACAAAATAACTAGGATATTGCCTTCTGACCTGCCTGGTACTTTCTCATGAGCAGAAACCAGTGAACACGTCTCTCTGTATCTTTGACTGAGAGTGTCTCCCACAGGGACACCCCTGCGCACTCTCCTATAGAGCAGAGGGCCCGTGAAAGGAAAGTTTGAAGAGCCACAGCAGGTGATGGGAAAACTTTAGCAGATGGTCTAACATGAGCAGCCTAGGCAGTCTCTTTTCTTTGTGACCTAGTGTTTCCCTTGCCTTACACAGGGAGACCTTGTAGCTGTTGGAGTACTGTCTGGGAACAGGAACTTTGAAGGTCGAGTCCACCCCAACACGCGTGCCAACTATTTAGCCTCTCCACCCTTAGTGATAGCATATGCAATTGCTGGGACTGTCAGGATCGACTTTGAGAAAGAACCATTGGGTAAGATTTTGTTTATGTAGTTATAATGTTTTTCTAATGCATTTGAAAATATTATTGGAAGAAAGTTAGTGCTTTCCTTAATAAATAACGAAGCCTAGAACTTCCAGAGATAAGATGAGGGGAGTCTTTTCCTTACTCCCCAATACACAGCTCAAAGATAACTAAAATAAATAAGAATTTACTAAAAGGTCATGGAGATCTTGCTCTTCTGGCTTCTTCTCCAGGTCCTTTTTCTATCTCCTGCTTTAATCTAATCATAGGCATATTTTTAATATGTGCTCTGTAGGAACACATTCCAGATCGTTTAGCTTCTCAAAATTCAGAGAAAATGATGCTTTATGTCCTTTCCTCTGGTCTCCTTGCTCCCTATCCCCTCCTCAATTCATTCTAAGCAAATTAGGTATGATGAAAGCAATGCCCTTTCAATTTACCTTTAGGAAATGATTACTTCAGAGGTACAGGTGATCCTCATATATGTGGATTCCATATTGGCAAATTTGCCTATTCACTAAAATGTATTTAACCCCAAGTCAGTGCTCATCATGCTTCTGTAGTCATTCGCAGACACGCCAGAGTGGGGAAACTGAGTCATTCGACATGTGCCTCCTCAGTGAGGTCAGACAAGGCAGTGCCCTGCCTTCTTGTTTTAGCTGTCATCCTGTAAAGAGGTATCTTGGTCATGATCTGTTTAGTGCCATGTTTTTGCACTTTTGTGCTTTTCGTTGGTGATTTCGCTGTTTTAAACGGCCCCGAAGTATAGTCCTAAAGAGCTATCTAGTGTTCCTAAGCCCAGTAAACCCATGATGTCAGGTGCTAATTAGGCTTCATTAGGGCATGAGTAATAGTGCTGTTGGCAGTGAGTTCAATGGTAAGGTATCAACAATATATATTAAATAAGGTGTCTAGAAGTGGAAACACATATAAAACAAGGTTATATATTGATCAGTTGACAAAAATGTGACCAGAGGCTCTCAGACACCCAACCCTGTATTTCCTCTGGGGCAGTGACTCAGTATTCACTACTGCAGTGTTTGCATGAACTCTGTGGAACAAAACTACCACAAAGAACGAGACTCGACTGTATATAATAATGGAAAGGGGGTATTAAATTGTGTTTTTCTCATTCATAAACATTTTGTTCCCCAGGGGTAAATGCCAAGGGACAACAGGTGTTTCTGAAAGATATCTGGCCAAGCAGAGAGGAGATCCAGGCGGTGGAACGGAAGTACGTCATCCCTGGGATGTTTAAGGAGGTCTATCAGAAAATAGAGGTGAGGTCCCACCCGCCCCGAAAACCTAAGGGAAAGCAGCTGCTTTGTGTCATCTCTGCAGACCTTGAGGCTAATGGGTGTAAACTACAGAAGGGAAGGCGGTTTGTTACTCCTCTTCAGAGAACCAGAGCAGTGGTTCCCAGGCGTTCTTCTCCAGTGACTCACATTTTCACAAACTCCACACTCCCTACATGTTCCCAGATGCGGACAAGTGGACGACGGCCTCAAGGAGAAAGGCCTCAGGCTGTGTATGATTCCTGGACAGCTCTCCTTCACTCTCCTTTTCTCAGACACCCTGGAGTATTGTGTCAACTGCAGTTGTGTCCCCCCTCCATGTCACTATCATGTGTCACTGAGGTGGAGTCATTCGACGGAGTACACCTCTCAGAATTATTTGGAAGCTTAAAAATAAATAAATAAACAAATAAACAGATAAAACTGCTCAATAGAAAGCACCAAACTACTTAGATAAATAAAACTTTTTGTGCACTTTACAAATAGGGATAAAAGGTATAGGGCTCAGTATTATTTTCTGAGACCCTTGGATGTTCTTCCTTTCCCTGTTTTCTGTGTTAGGCTGACCCAAGGTCTGCTGACAAAGGCTTGGGTTTGAAATAAGAGCGCAGACTGGGGAGAGGGGTGAAACAGGGGTCATATTCTTGCTCTGCGCCCTCCCCCAAGAGGCTCATTGAGAAATAGTCTGAGGGAGCTTTTTGGGCATTGGACTAAATGCATTTATTCAAAGGCTGAGGTAATGGACCTGTGCAGAGAATTCAATCTATTTTTATTCAACGCAGCTGTCACTTGCTCTCCAATAACCATGGGACTTGGAAGTCTACTTCCCAAAACCTTCAGAGAATAAATAATTCTCCCTTTGGGACAGATCTGGATTGCTATTTCTTAAGTTATATTTGTAAGCATATGAATTTGTTATCTATTACTGTAAAACAAATGACCCCAAAACTTAGTGGGTTAAAACAGCAAGCATTTATTATCTCTCAGTTTCTGTGGATCCAAGTGTGGCTTAACTAGGTGCACGTGCCTGCACAAGGCTTCACGAAGGGTGGCATCTGTGCTGCAGCTCCTCTGACGGCTCAGCTGGGGAAAATGCACTTCTAAGGGCACTCACCTACATGGTTGTCGGCAGGGTAAAGTCTCCACAGGCTCTTGGACCAAGGACCTCAGTTCCTGCATGACCACCAGCCAGAGGTCTTTCTCCACGCGTTGCTGGGGAGCCTCTTCACAGTTCTCAGCAGAGCAGCTGGCTTCCATCAGGGGAAGCAAGCGAGAAAGCAAGAGAGGGTGAGAGCCACAGAAGGCAGTGTCTCGTTATTACCAAATCTTAGAAATGAGTCACCAGGTTCAGCCGTACTCAGCAGGAGGGGCTGGGGCTCCCTTTAGGGAGTGAGTCCCAGGAACAGGGTCCTTGGCTGCCTGTCACAGTGCATATGTATTTTTATTTAGCACAGTATTATCTTAGGATAAAGGAACTCTTTTGTAAAACTAGAATAAGAATGTTTTTATTGTATGCTTAGCTTGAATATATGTTTTATGTTTATATATTAAGTTTTCCTTAGAATAGAATATAATTAGATTGCCATGTTTTCTTTCTTTCTCTTTTTTTTTTTTGTTTTGAAGACTATGAATGAAAGCTGGAATGCCTTAGCAGCCCCATCAGATAAGCTGTATTACTGGAATCCCAAATCTACGTACATTAAATCACCACCATTCTTTGAAAACCTGGTATGACTTTTTATTTTTAACAAAATGAATTCTTCGAAAGGTTTCTTTCCCTATAACATCTACTTTTTTATCCCATACCCTTAGTTTAACTATCTGCTTCATTAAAACTTCTACAAACCCAAGCAAATACTAAGTACTACTGGGACAAGTTCAGGGAAGTTGGGATGGTTGGCTGCTGTGAGCCTACAGTTTCTCTGTCCGGGGGTCATATGTGGCTGTGTAGAGATACCCTGGTGATCAAGTGCCACCTGGACATAGACTTGATGAAGTCTGAGACTGTTCTAGGAGAATGTCCCCAGGGTCTGGCGTCTAAGCCTTATACCCGTCCAGACAAGGGAGGTCTTCCTTGAAACTGCTGACCAAGGAGTCTCTGCGCCCCCGGTGCATCCCTGTGGGAAGGGGATGGGAGGGGAAGTCAGAATCCCACTGCCCTCCGCCTCTGGGGAGTTCTGTGGCTGTGGAGAAAGGAATGTCATTTCTGTGGACGTGAAGAAAGAGAATGTCATTTGCAGCCGCATCCCTGCTGCTTTTGAGGGGACAGTGCCAGTACTTTGCCTTCCCTTCAAGGGTGAGACGTAAATGTTTTGAGTAAATTTATCTTACTTTTTAAAGCACTTCTGATAAAACTGAAAAAAAGAAAAAACCCTAAAATTTCCTATGCATCGATGTGGGGCCGTCATCTGGTTCAGGTCCATGGACCACTACTGTGAGACTTCCCTTGTGACTTGTTGGAGAACTCCTGGGCAAACACTAACTCATTGTGTTCTGTGCTAGACTTTAGAGCTCCAGCCCCCTAAATCTATTGTGGATGCCTACGTGCTGTTAAATTTGGGAGATTCAGTAACAACTGACCACATCTCTCCAGCTGGAAATATTGCAAGAAACAGCCCTGCTGCTCGCTACTTAACTAGCAGAGGGTAAGTGTGATTAAAGGGAGGACTAAAGGCAAACGTGGAGTGACTAGACCATCATTTCTCTTTCGCCTAGTCCCTTTGGAATCAGACTGTGGTTCTTCACTGAACCCTGGGGCTTAAGAACCAATCTTTCTGGTTGCTGCTTCAAGGTTTCCATGGGAGAATCCGTTAGCACGTGAACCCCGTCAGGGCAAAAAGGGACAATCTTTGAGCAAGTGTTTCACTCGCTAGGCTCAACTGTCACCTCTGTCCCCAGCTTGCCTAATAGTTAAAGGACAAGGTTTTGCTCTGAACCTGCAGCAGAGCTTGGGTACACCTGAACCTCAGCAGGAATGTGACCCAAGGTGTGTGGCCGCTCCTGGTGCAAAGATGAGTTCTCCACAGAGAGCTGCTTCGAGGTTGGCAGTTCACACAGTTACTCATCAGTCCTTCGGTCACGTCCGGACTTTAATAGGGATATACCAATGTTATCTACTGTTCTGATATACCCATACTAATTAAAGTCAGTGCCAAATGCAACTTTCCATGAGAATTACCTGGGAGATAAAATACCTGGTTCCCAACCCCACCGCCCGAATCAGCTTCCTCAGGGATGGGGTCCAGAGCCAATTTGAGGAACAAAATCCAACACCATTTTTGGGGGGGGGGGATTGGTAATTATTGACCTTTTATGAGATGTGGACTCTTTAGGAAATTGAATGAAAGCAAATATAATACCTTCCCAGAAAAATGTACATATCCACAACATTTTGGAAATAATTTCATTTGCTCCAGAAATCCATTTATAAATTCTCTCAATCCTCAAATTAGATAGAACATTTAAATTACATAGATAACCAGGTTTTAAATAACACTCACATGCACTTCCGAGCATTTTAAGAAACGGCCCAGGGAACTGGTGACTATATTCATTGTAAAATGTTATTCCTGACATTCCAAAGGCCCCTTTCACTGGGGCCACTGACAAGATTTTTCTCTGATTTCAGGACCAGGAGAAATGGTGGTTCTGCCTCTTTAGCATTGTTCTGATTTGTAGCTTATGAAATTGTAAATCATGTTGCCAGTTGTGTGTCTTCCCTTTCGATTGACTTCCCTTACCTCATAACTCAGGTACAGATTTGAACCTTCAGGTTAGTCCATGGAATGCATTTTGTTTCCCCCACTGTTGGCTCCACCTAACTGGCTTGCCCTGATTATTGTCTTTGCTTCCTTTTTCTTGCCCATTTTTAATTTTTTTTTTGTGAAACTTTATAGGCTACCTTACCGAATAAATAAAATAAATGCCCTTATTAGAGTCCCCCCTGCTTTATCTACCCAGATCCATAAGAAGGCAGGTAGACCCTGGGAGAACGTTGAATCACCCTACCACTCCCTTTCTCCCCTCACACTCTGCCCTCCGTTGAAGCTATGGCAACAGTTTTTCTGCCTTAGAGAGCAATGCTTGGTAGATTGGAGAAATAATGAGGCTTATGTTTTTTTCTCTTTCTTGATATAAGCTAAGTTTATTCTTAGCTTATACACTAAACTTGCTGATCTCCTGCTTGCTTTATTAGCCTGACTCCACGAGAATTCAACTCCTACGGTTCCCGCCGAGGTAACGATGCCATCATGGTACGTGGGACGTTTGCCAACATTCGCTTATTGAACAAATTTTTGAACAAGCAGGCACCACAGACTATACATCTGCCTTCTGGAGAAATTGTGAGTGTGGGGTCTGCTGCTTCCTTGAGAAGCCAGCATTTGTCAGGCTCTGGGTCTATACGGTCACCTTCCTTTTGGCCTTATTTTTTCTTGGCAGCCCCATCCTTCCTCTTGCTGCCTGGAGTCCCTCTTTCCGAGTGTCCGTGTACATAGAGCTCATCACTGATGGGGATGCCCTTTAAACTGAATCCTCCTCTTCTCTCTTATAGATTCTGCTTCATGGCTTAACTAAATATAGTTTCCTGGGAGTTCAGCTTTAAAAGCTTCTGACTGAAATGCTCTGAGTTCATAGTATTTGAGGGGGAAATTCCAGGTTAAGGTAAAGGATATTTTTCAAGAAGTGCCGTTTTATTACTTCATTAGCATTTAATTTAATTCACCATACCACTAGGAAAAGAAGGAGTATAGAGGCTGGTAGGAGCCTGCTTGGGTCCTAAAAGGAACCACGTGGATGGCATATTACTGCTGGAACCGTTTTGGTGGGAGGCATGTGAGGGCTTAGGAGAGCCTGCACTTTGAGTCAGATAAGCCTAGGTTCAAGTCCCAGCTCCACTTCAGACCAGCTCTGGTGCCCACCTCAGTTTATTTCCCTCTGTGATTCTCATCTTTCTTACCTGGGAAGTAAAAATAATATCTACCTTGTCAGGCTCCGAGGCTAAACTTAAATGGAATGACATGTGGACCACTGCACTCTGTGCCTCTACTGCATCTGTAGTACCTCCTTTTCTCTTCCTCAGCTCGACGTGTTCGATGCCGCTGAGCGGTACAAGCAGGCAGGCCTTCCCCTGATTGTTCTGGCCGGCAAAGAGTATGGTTCAGGCAGCTCCCGTGACTGGGCAGCCAAGGGCCCTTTCCTCCTGGTGAGTATGGCATAGGGACAGCCCAGCAGGCAGCTGCCCTTTGGGACCAGAAGGGAAGCTGGGGAGGGGTCTAGGAATCAATTCCGGTGCTTTACTTTCCTCTCCCGCTTCTTGGCAGATCTTGCTTCACTTCTCTCAGTGAAGAGTAATCTAGAGTTGAAGTTGTTCCCTCGGGTCATACATATTCTGGGAACCATGGATCTTTGGGGGTGTCAGCAGAACAGCTGCGGGGAGTGTCTGTGCAGTGTCTGAAGTTATATCCAAAAGCTTGTACATATGTTGTTTTTTTTTAATCCTCACCCAAGCATATGTTTTTATTGATTTTTTAGAGAGAGGAAGGGATATAGAGAGAAAGATCGATGTGAGAGAGAAATTGGTTCCTCCTGTATGCGCCCAACCGGGGAACCTACAACCTAGGTATGTGCCCTGACCGGGGATCGAACCATCAACCTTTTGTTGTATGGGACAACGCTCCAACCAACTTAGCCACCTGGCCAAGGCTGTATGTCTTTTTTTATGGGGAAAAATTTCATGGTTTTCCTAATGTTCCCAGAGGTTGAGAACCCAAAGTTTATTTAAGGCCATTGTCCCAGGTGAACTTCAGAAATAAGCCAGGGCTGCTGCTCCTGAATTGTCTTCCAGGTTCATGGAAGGGAAAAAGTAAAGAGCCTGAGCTTTGGATAAACTCAGGGAAAATACTTTCTATTACTGCTTGTTACTCATTGCCTGTGAAAACCTGCTTATAGACTCATTAGAGAAGGATGCTCCGTCTATAGGTAGGTAGGATGCTCTTTAGACCCTGCAGCCATTTCAGGGCTTGACCTGCTGGAGGTTTCCGCATGGGAAGGGCACACAAGTAATGGAGAGCTCACACCACATGAGCACTTGCTTGCCCTGAAATCAGAAGAGTTCTGCTGCCGGCTTTAATCCTCAGGGGAGGATAAAATGGCTTAGCTGATGCCAATGTAAATAATGCGTGGCTTGAGCCAATTAATGCATTTGGGAAACACTAAATAAGCGCTATACAAGTACAATAGCAAACGTGGCTGTGTGGCAGGCAGCTCCCCAGACATCCAGGCTTCTGAAAGTCTTCTAATATCATACACCTATTATTTTGGTTTTTTTAATCAATCGTTTTGCTCTGTAGGGAAAAAAAGAAAAGATGTTCTCTGATTACTTGGTAATATGTCAGGGGCCTGCTTGTTTTAAAAACTGCTGAAAAGAACCAGAGAAAAGAAGGAGGGGATTTTGGGAAGGGAACTGGGCACTGACAGTGGCGATGGGAGCAGGGAGCAGTTGGGTGGGAACTGTAAGATCTGTGGGAGGGAGGGGGACTGGCACCCAGGGGGCGCTCCAGAGTCCAGACTTCACCGAGCTGCTGAGTCCTGGCTGTCCAGACAGCATGTACCTCGTTCTCTGGCCACGCAGTCTGGGCCCCTCCACATTCCTGAGCTGACCTCACTCAGAGAGGGTGAGAGTGTTGTGATCTGTGGCGTCTACAGCCCTGCACAGCCATTTACACAGAGTCGGGAACACGAGTAGTATGTGTTTACAAAGATTTCTACTTCCCCCCAAAATACGTAATACATATACCCATAAATCCATACACCTGCTATCCTGAAGAATCTGCCCTTCCCTCATAAATGCTTTTAAATTGGAACCACCTGTGATTTATAAAATACCTGTGCCTGGATCTCATCCCCAGGGATTATGGTTTAACAGGCAAGGGAAAAGGCCTGCATGTCAGGATTTTAAAAACCTCCCCAGAGGCTCTTACATACGGAGCAAAGGTTGAGAAGCACTACCGAATCACGGTCTTCCTCCTGCCCCACACTCTCTGCATAACGCTCCGATGTAATAGATCTGGGGAGTGCCCAAGAGGCTACATTTTTAGTAAGCTCCCTGAGTGACCCTGATGCAGGGGGTCTTAAAAGTGTACCCTAGAGCCCTGGCTGGTGTAGCTCAGTGGATTGAGCACAGGCTGGGAACCAGAGGGTCCCGGTTCGATTCCCAGTCAGGGCACATGCCTGGGTTGCGGGCCAGGTCCCCGTGAGAGGCAACTGTACATTGCTGTTTCTCTCCCTCTCTATCTCCCTCCCCTCCCCTCTCTCTAAAAATAAATGAAAATAAAATCTTTAAAAAAAAAAAAAAAAAGTGTACCCTAGATATCGAAAGACCTTTTAGGGATACCTAAGTATTTTATTACAGTTAACTAATGTTTGATAATGAGGTGTTTTAGTTAATCGAATATCCTGGTTTATTGATCATTGCTGTATATTGTTAGTTATAGGTTATTAATAAAATGTACTTAATAGGAAGCTTAATGTCAACATTATATTCAGTACAATTTGATGTTTGGAATAGGAAGTAGAAAAGCAATGCACTTTCTTTGTAGTGTGTTCTGTAAGTTGCTTTTTTTTATTAAATCTTCCATATCCACCAATGCATCTACAATAATGGAAGAATTGAAAGGAAAGAAATTAATTTTCTTTTTTTTATACATTTTATTTATTTATTTTTACACACAGGGGAAGGGAGGGAGAGAGGGGGAAAAACATCAATGTGTAGTTGCCTCTCACACGCCCCCAGCTGAGACCCTGGTCCGCAACCCAGGAATGTGCCCTGACTGGGAATCAAACAGACAACACTTTGGTTCGCAGGCCAGTGCTCAATCCACTGAGCCACACCTGCCATGAGAAATGAATTTTCTTTATGTTGTTTTATGATGTGGCTTTCAGTTACAATGGAATTCGCTAAGAGGCATCACAGACTGGTGTGTGTGGTCAGGCTGCCATGGGTTCAAAATACCAGATACACCCTGACCACCTGGGTGAGGCTGACAGTAATAGCATCTACCTCCCAGGGTGGAAGGAGAATGAGAAAAACCATTTAAATGCTTACACAGTGCCTGTACTTCGTAGGCAATCATTTAAGACTGACTACTGTGTTAATTATAGTGAGGGAGTAACACTTTATGTAAACAATTAATTGGTACTTATAAAGAATTTAGATGTGAGAAGAGTTTTGACTTAAGAAGCCTTTTGTTAAGTTTCTGTGTGTCTAAGGAAAAATCGAAACTGTGTCAAACTCTCTCTTGGCTCCTCAGGGAATCAAAGCTGTCCTGGCTGAGAGTTATGAGCGCATTCACCGCAGTAACTTGGTTGGAATGGGAGTGATCCCCCTTGAGTACCTCCCTGGGCAGACTGCAGACACCCTGGGACTCACAGGGCGGGAACGATACACCATCAGCATCCCAGGAGACCTCAAGCCACGAATGAAAGTCCAGGTCAAGGTAAGCCGGGCTTCTCATGCCAGGGCCAGCTAAAAGGGACCCTGTGTTTGTAATCAATCTTGTTAGACGGAAACAAAAAGGAAATCACTGGGATTCAGAAGGAGAAAAACAAAGAAAACAGTAGGACTGCATTACACTTAAGAGTGCTACCAGCACTGTTTTTACCTGCCTTCACAACATATTATATATTTCTATTTATTTGTAGTTATCATCAGTTCCATTCTTACCTCCAAGCTTTCTCCCATTCCTCCCAATCTCAGTTAGCCCAGACAATAGTGATGAAAGCTCAGGGATGGGACCTTACCTAAAAAACACCTTTTTATTATAATGATGTGAACAACAGACACACTCCCCCATCCCTAGGTGAAGTAAGGATGAAGCGCCCCCGCACCAAGGTCCTGGGGGGATTTAGACTCCCAGGCAGCAGCAGCTGCTACAGTCTGTGTCCCAGGTGAGCAGCTGGGCCAGCTACCTAAGGGACAACCTTAATGAAACCTCTGCTGACGGGAGACACTTCTGTTCGAAGTGATCTCCATCCCCAAGATCGCCAGTGACTGCTGCCCCGGGAGGCCATTTCTAATTCTCAGATATCTTTCGCTCTCTTTGCAGTACTTTCCTGTGCAGATGAACCTGTGAGGAAACTTGTTAAAATGTAGCTTCTGATTCAGCCGGTCTGGGCTGGGACCAGAGACTGTGTCCAGGAGCTGCTAGTGGCGCAGCGTGCAGACTGCACTCTGAGTGCCCAACGGGAGGGCAGGCTAGGCACCAGCTCTTCCTGACTTGAGTGTCTCACTTCCTTCCTCAGTAATTCTTCTTTGCTTCTTTGTCACTGCAGCTGGATACCGGGAAGACCTTCCAGGCCATCATGAGGTTTGACACTGATGTGGAGCTCACTTATTTCCAGAATGGGGGCATCCTCAACTACATGATCCGCAAGATGGCCAAGTAGGCCCTCAGTTCTTAGGAGACCTGCGCTGGGAGCTGCATACAGGGAGGACGTGCAGCGCCACCAGCCCGCTGCGCCCCCGGCGCAGACGCACCGCCAGCCTCCACAGGGGGCGCTGCCTTACAGACGGAGCACATGAGCACTGGCGTTCTAGTGCCGTTCCTCCAGGCACAAAATCAGCAGTTTCTACATACTCTATTTTTGTTAATCTTTTTATCTTTTTCTAGAATTTGAAAACTATCATGGTAGGAATATCAATAGTGCCAGAAAGAAGTGAGCTTGTCTTTAAATTTACTGATCACACAATGTTGATTTTTTTACTCTTAGCCTGTTAATGTTCAGCTGAACACATATAAGTCTTCTCAGAAGGTATTTCCTGTCCCCTTTGGTGTTCATCTGTTCTCCACAGCTCAACGAAACCTTTCCCTTGGGGGTCGTTTGCTGTTACACCAGTGTTCACTGACACGGGTAGATAGGAACTTCTGCATACTTCACATCACACTGGTGATTGCAGTCCTCCCTGCCCTGTTCCTCCGGAGTGAAGGATCCAGACACCTTGTGAACAAGTCAAATGTTGAAACTTTCTGATTACATACCTTTTGATGGGTCAACATTAAAGAAATGTAAAGTTTTCTTTTACTATCTTCAAAAATTTTCCCCAGAAAATTTTTCATTTGTCAACAGGATAACTTTGTTTGGAGGTGGTTTTGGAAAGAAACACAGAATATTTCTAATTTGAATAAACTTAAATCTATTTTCAAGGAAAATTTCTTGACTTTTTTTTTCTGGAGCAGGGGAATTGAATTCTGCTGTGTGTGTGTGTGTGTGTGTGTGTGTGTGTGTGTGTGTGTGTGTGTATGGTTTTGGGCTATTTAGAGCAGAGTGAAGCTCAGACTTTAGCTTCCTGAACCCTGGATGACCCTCAAGTTCTGTTTTTATAACCACATCAGTGTTCTGCAGGTAACATGGAAGTGCTGAGGAACCAACATGGTCTCTGTCCTATTTGAAAGCAGACAAAGAGGTAACAGGCAATAATGTAAGGGTAGTAAGCAGATCATAACTTCTTTATTTTTGTTTCTTATAGTTTATCTGCTCATTTTCATCACTGTGGTTATTTCAGGGCACATGTCTCAGTCTGCTCCAGCTGCCACAGCAAGACACCATAGATGAGGTGGCTCAAACATCAAAAGTTTGTTTTCTTACAGTTCTGGAGGCTATAAATCCAAGGTCGAGGTTCCAGCCAATTCATTTTCTGGCAAGTACTCTTTCCTGGTTTGCAGTAGCTACCTTCCTTCTGTATTTTCATATGGCCCTTTCTCAGTGCATGCACAGACATATAGAGAAAGAACTGGCTCTCAGGTGTCTCTCTTTTTTTAAAGAATATTTTATTGATTATGCTATTACAGTTGTCCCAATTTTTTTTCTCCTCTTTATCCCCCTCCGCCCTGCACCCCCTTGCCCTCCAACATTCCCTACCACCTTAGTTCACGTCCAGGGGTCATACATATAAGTTCTTTGGCTTCTCCATTTCCTATACTGTTCTTAACCTCCCCCTGTCTATTTTGTGCCTACCAATTATGCTTCTTATTCTCTGTATCTCAGGGGTGTCAAACTCATTTTCACTGGGGACAACATCAGCCTAGTGGTTGCCTTCAAAGGGCCGAATGTAAGTTTAGGACTGTATAAATGAAACGACTCCCTAACAGTTAAGCAAGAGCTCCACGCTGCCGCAGGGTAGAAACAAGGTGCTGGGCCAGATAAAATAAGGTGGAGGGCTGGATTCATCCTGTGGACCTTGTGTTTCCCACCTGTGCCGTACCTTTTCCCCCCATTTTCTCCTTCCCCATCTGCACTGCTAACCTTCCGTGTGATCTCCGTTACTGTGATTCTGTTCCTGTTCTAGTTGTTTGCTTAGTTTTTCTTTTTGTTTTTTAGGTTCAGTTGTTGATAGTTTTTGAGTTTGTTGTCATTTTACTGTTCA
The DNA here is from genome assembly GCA_004026765.1 of Micronycteris hirsuta. Lineage (NCBI taxonomy): Eukaryota > Metazoa > Chordata > Mammalia > Chiroptera > Phyllostomidae > Micronycteris > Micronycteris hirsuta. The sequence goes on along the minus strand of PVJI01004142.1, from coordinate 24,299 downwards.
TAGTTTTGATCTTCTTCTTTTTCTTAGATAAGTCCCTTTAACATTTCAGTAACAAGGGCTTGGTGATGATGTACTCCTTTAACTTTACCTTATCTGGGAAGCACTTTATCTGCCCTCCTATTTTTTTTTTTAATATTTTACTTATTATGCTATTACAGTTGTCTTATTTCCCCCTCCTTTATTCCCTTCTGCCCTGTACCCCTTCTTCCGCCCTCATTCCCATCCCCCTTACTTCATGTCCATGGGACGTACATACAAGTTCTTTGGCTTCTCCATTTCCCATACTATTCTTAACCACTCCCTGTCTATTTTCTACCTACCATTTATACTTCTTATTCCCTGTACCTGTTCCCCCATCCTCGCTTCCTCACCCTCCCCGCTAATAATCCTCCATATGATCTCCATTTCTGTGATTCTGTTCCTGTTCTACTTGTTTGCTTAGTTTGTTTTTGGTTTTGCTTTTCTTAGGTTCAGTTGTTGATAGTTGTGAGTTTTTTGTCATTTTACTGTTCATAGTTTTGATCTTCTTATTTTTCTTAGGTAAGTCCCTTTAACATTTCACATAATAAGGACTGAGTGATGATGAACTCCTTTAACTTGACCTTATCTGGGGAGCACTTTATCTGCCCTTCCATTCTAAATGATAGCTTTACTGGATAGAATAATCTTGGATATAGGTCCTTGCCTTTCATGACTTCAAATACTTCTTTGCAATCCCTTCTTGCCTGCAAGGTTTCTTTTGAGAAATCAGCTGAGAGTCTTATGGGCACTCTTGTAGGTAACTGTCTCCTTTTCTCTTGCTGCTTTTAAGATTCTCTCATCTTAAATCTTGGCTAATGTAATTATGATGTGCCTTGGTGTGTGCTTCCTTGGGTCCAACTTCTTTGAGACTCTCTGAGCTCCCTGGACTTCCTAAAAATCTATTTTCCTTTGCCAGACTGGGGAAGTTCTCCTTCATTATTTTTTCAAATAAGTTTTCACTTTCTTTCTCTTCCTCTTCTCCTTCTGGCACCCCTATGATTCTGATGTTGGAACATCAGAATTTAAAGATGTCCTGGAGGTTCCTAAGCCTCTCCTCATTTTTTTGAATTCTTGTTTCTTCATTATGTTCTGGTTAAATGTTTCTTTCTTCCTTCTGCTCTAAATTGTTGATTAATCGTTGATTAATTCTTCCCTCCCAGTTTCCTTCCTGTCACTGTTGGTTCCCTGTATATCTTGCTTTATCTCACTTTGGGTAGCCTTCATTTGTTCCTTCATTTTGCGACTGAGCTCAATCGTTTCTGTGAGCATCCTGATTACCACTGTTTTGAACTGTGCATCTGATAGGTTGGCCATCTCTTCATCACTTAGTTGTATTTTTTGTGGATCTTTGATCTGTTCTTTCATTTGGGCCATTTTTTTTTGTCTCGGCACACCTGTTACGTAGTAATGGGTGGATTGTTAGGTGTTCACCAGGTTGGGGCAACCCACATTGCCACGCTGTCACGCTGTATTTAGGGAAGGGGTCCAAGAGGGAACAGTGCTGCTTGCTCTGCTCTCTGCTAGTTTTCAGTCACTTCCCCCACTACCCACAATCAAGTTGGGCCCTTCTGGTGCTGATTCCCAGGTGGGTAGGATTGTGTATGTTCTAGGATCCTGTGGGTCTCTCCAACAAACTCTCCTGTGAAGCTGGGAGTGTCTCCCAGCAGCCTCAACCCCCGCAGGTGTTTTCAGTCAGAGGCCCTGAGGCTCTATTTCCCCATGCTCGAACCCTGGATTGTGTGGTCTATCTTGTTCCCCAGTTGTTCCTCCCGGTTTATCTGCACTTGAATGTGGGATCGCCCAGTCCACCAGCTGCCGCCCTGCCCGCCCCAGTCCTCCAGCTGCTGCCTTGCCTCGAGTCCTCTCTGCCCAGCTGCCCGTCTCCACCCCTCCTACTGGTCTGGATGAATGTTTTTTTAACTTCTTGGTGGTAGGACTTCCATACAGTTCAATTTTCTGTCAGTTCTCAGTGTTTTTGTTTTTAAATTTGTTATTGTCCTTCTTTTGGTTGTGTGAGGAGGCACAGTGTGTCTACTTACTCCTCCATCTTGGCCGAAAGTCTTCCAAATTTTTTATTTGAGTCCCAGTTTCCTTCCTTTCACTTTTGGTTCCCGGTCAATTTTCCTTTATTCACTTTATATAATTTTCATTTCCTTTTTTTTGCAACCAAACTCAGTCATTTCTTTGAGCATCCTGATTACCAGTGTTCTGAACTCTGCGTCTGATAGGTTGTCTATCTCCTCATCACTTCGTTCTATTTTTGGAGTTTTGATCTGTTCTTTCATTTGGGCCATATTTCTTTGTCTCGGTGCACCTGTTATGTTGTAAGGGGCAGAGCCTTAGGTATTCGCCAGGGCAGGGCAACACTTTTTGCTGTGTTGTGGTGCTGTATGTTGGGGGTGGGGTCAGAGAATGAACAATGCCACTTGCTCGCTTGCTTGATTTTCACCCACTTTCCATCACTTTCCTCACATCCCACAAGCAGATTGTGCCCTTTTAGGTGCTGATTTCCAGGTGAATGGGCTTTTGTATATTCTAGCATCCTGTGGGCCTCTCCAGTGGACTCTCCTGTGAAACTGGGAGTTTCTGCCACCACTGCAACCCCGACAGGTTTTTACAGTCAGAGGTTTTGAGGCTTTAATTTTCCACACTGAAACCCTGTGCAGTCTGCCACACTCCTCAGTTGTTCCTCCTGGTTTATCTGCATAGGAATATGGGAAATCTTGTCTGCCAGCCACCACCTCACCCACCTGGTCCACTGCCTTGCCACATGTCCCCTCTGCCCCAATTTACCATCTCTGCCCCAACTTACTGTCTCCACCCCTCCTACTAGTCTGGATGAATATTTTTTCTTCAACTCCTTCATTGTCAGACTTCTATACAATTTGATTTTCTGGCACATCTGGTTGTTTTAAACTTATTTATTTAAATTGGTTGTTATCCTTCTTTTGATTGTGTAAGGAAAGGAAGCATCTTGCCTCCATCTTGGCCGGAGCCCCTGGTGTCTCTTCTTATAAGGGCACTAATCTTGTCAGATCAAGAGTCTCACCCTTATGACCTCATTTAACCTTAATTACTTCTTAGAAGTCCATCTCCACAGAGGCACACTATGGATTGAGGGCTTCAACATATGAATTTTTAGGAGGAGGGGGACACAAATATTCAGTCCATTATAGGGCAAACTTGCAATCAAAAAGGGTCATTTTCAGTAGAAAAGTCATCCAAATTGGACGGAAATGACCTATTACAGATAAATAAGCAGACTCAGAAAGGTCTGGTAACTTAGAAGTATACCTCCTAATATGCTTCCCATTCAAACAGTTGCACTTACTAGAGACTTCAGCTTTCTGAAGATGAAACAGAGCTCTAAAGTAACAACTCATCACCTGAACCAGCCCAGGCATTCCACCCTCCCCTCCTCAGCAGAAATAGTTATCCAATTACTGTCTTTGGAGGTTTTTCCAACCCTTTATCTAAAAGTTTTAAGAAAAAAATTTATTGAAGGCTAACCTGAATATGTCTTTTATAATATATTTCCTTTACTTTGTTTTCTATACAAAGTTTTAAAATATTTTTTGTTAGTAGTGATGGTGATATTGCTGCTCTTATTTCTTATGGCTATTCTTATAGCATATTTATAATTTTGTATCCTGGTTATTTTTTTCTACTTTACCATTAGTAAGAAGGTTTTTTTTAAACTATACTATATGAGCTTAATAATAATTTTAATAAACTTAACTTTGCAATAATTTTAGATTTACAGATAAATTACAAATATAGTACAGAGAATTCCTGTATACCCTTCACCCAGCTATCATACTGATAGTTTTAATTAGTGTAAAAAAAATGACCCAATATTTTTGTAAAACAGGCTGTTTACCACCATCACTCATAACAGCTATATAACATGCAAAGGCCTTGCATTGTATGAAAGAAATTTATTTTTCTTATCAGGTACAAGTTTTGCTTTTTTTACTATCTCATGAATCTACATCTGGCAAACCTACATGGAAAGAAAACCCCTCATAACTGTAATCTGAGTATAATTAGGATATACATGTATTTACAGACACATATTATATATAATTGTTTATTATTTATTCATATACAACTTCCTATATGCTACATGAACATGCTATATATACCTAGCTTTGTTTATAAAAATTCCATAGATAATTTAATTGGTTCTTCTAATTCTTTGTGGCTTCCAATTAGTCTTTTAATTTTCTCATCAAAGATGCCCACAAAAACACTAAAGATGTCCATAAAATCATCATGTGTACCATGTTTGCTTTCTACTTTAGTAGCTGGAAAGACTTAAAATGTCCTTCATAAATAGACATGACATGCACTGACTGTTTCAGACATAATTACACCCACTTCCAGGGCATAGACCCATTGAATATAAGAGCAGGCTGAAGAGCCCCCGCCATCTACAATCTTTTTTCTCTCCCTTTCCAACCACAGAATATTGTTCAATTATAGTAAAATTAAATTTAAGTATAATACAACGAAAGTCTATTTCAAAATTTAAGGCTTAGCTAAGTACAGTTGAGAACCCAGGCCACATATTTAAAATAAACATAAGATTCCAAGGGGTGAAGAGAGGAAGGCAGATCAGCTAGAAATCTCAGGATGCTAGGAACCACGGAGTGATGAGTTCCCTGTTTTGTTTGTTTGTTTGCCTGCTTGCTTTATATATCCTAGATTGGAACTCAATATGGTGATAACCAGAAATGTCTTTCTGCACAGATAAAAAAAATGTCTTAACAAAAAACTATTATCCCTAGCCAAAGGGCCAGGAAAGGGGCAGCCTAGCAAGATAGAGAACTTTTAGACAACAACTATTCTATTCTAGCCAAACACCACAGAAATTAACAACACACAAAAAAACTGGTCCAATACCCACCCATGTCAATAAAGGCTGAACGAGGAACCTAGATTTCTATTTTTTGCAGGGCTGTAAGAAAGGAACCCAACACTATCACCTGGTGGTGTTAGAGAAGGCCAAGTAGGAAGCCAGGACCTTCAGCTCCCCTCACCTTTGGTGTCAGTGGAAATCATGTGGGGAGCCAGAACTCCCAACCACACCCAGCAGTAACACGGAGCCTGGCCCTTGTTGATATCAACAGAAGTTGAATGGGGAACCACCTGGCAATGATGAGACAGTGTACCCACGTCCTCTTTCAGAACAGGGTCAGGAAAAGCCAGCTAACACAAAGTTAAATAAGATCTCAAGTCTCATAATGTAATATGAAAATGTCTGGATTTTAATAAAAATTATTCTTCATGCACCAAACTAGAAAGATCTAAAACTGAATGAAAATAAAGACAATAAATTGATGCCAACACGGACATGTTAGAATTATCTGAGAAAGATTTTAAAGCAGCCATGATAAAAATGCCTTGATGAATATTAATAAATACTCTTGAAACGGGATCTAATTAAAATATGAATTCAATGAAGAAATGGAAAATATAAAATAAACTAAATGGAAATTTTAGAACTGAAAGATGCAATAACCAAAATAAAAAGCTCAGTGGATAGGATCAAAAGCAGAATGGAAGGGACAAAGGAAAGAATCAGTGGAACACAGAGCAATAGCTATTACCCATGTGAACAACATAAAGAAAATAGACTGAAAATAGTCAACAGAGCACCAGAAAACTTTAAGATTATTTAAAAATATCTAGCATACATGTCACTGGAGTCCTGGAAGGTGAGATGAAAGAGATCAGAGCTTAAAAAGTGCTGGAAGTGTAACTGAAACTAAGGTTTGGCTGCCTGCCTTAAAAAAAGCCAAGTTTGTGAGACAGGTGCTGGTTAAAAATAAGGAAAGAGCTTTATTCAGGAGTCAACAAACCTGAGAAGATGGCAGGCTCATATCTTCAAAACCATCTTAGCATCTCAGGTACACTAGCTAGTTTACTTACAAAAACCATGGGAAGAGGGAAACTAAGGAATTTCTGGTGATGTGCAGTTTCTCACCTCTGCTTTTGGGTGGTTTCACTGCTGTCTCCTGTGTGAGTCATCATGTAGTTTCATCACTCCATCTGCAGTTTTACTGCTAATATCTGGGAACAGGATGTGCAGGTAGAGTTTCTGCTGGTTCTGATATGAGTCACTGACATTTGCCCAATTTCTTGTGGTCAGGGCCATCCCTTGGTTAAGCAGGAGCTGCAACCACTGATGTCTGCAAAATAACTATAAGGAAACTTTTTGTTTAATTTTTTTTATTTATTTATTTTTTGAGAGGGGAAGGGAGGGAGAAAGAGAGGGAGAGGAACATCAATGTGTGACTGCCTCTCACGTGCCCCCTACTAGAGACCTGATCTGCAACCCAGGCATGTGCCCTAGACTGGGAATTGAACTGGTGACCCTTTGATTGGTAGGCCAGTACTCAATCCACTGAGCCACACCAGCCAGGGTAGAAAACTGAAACATGAATCTCCTATGAGTTAGTACAGCCTTTTCTATAATTACCTCCTGATTAGTATATTTTTACTTCAATCACTGTTACAGAAGAAATAATGGCTGAATATTTTCCAAATTGAACTTAATGTAACATAAGCTCACAGATTCAAGGAGCTGAACAAAACCAAATAGGATAAACTCAAAGAAGTCTACACCAAGACATATTATAATTAAACTTCTGAAAACTAAAGACCTATAGGAAAAAATCTTGAAAGCAGCCAGAAAAAAAAAAAAATGACATCTTTCCTATAGGAGAAAAACAATCTGAATAATAGCAGATTTCTCATCAGACACCATGGGAGCCATAAGAAAGTGACACAATATTTTTCAAATGCTGAAAGAAAAACTGTCACCCAGATTCCTATACCCAGCAATATATCCTCCAAAAAATAAGGGGGAAATAAAGACATTCTGAAACATAGGGAAACTAAGAATTTGTTCACCAACAGAGCTCCCCTAAAAGAATGGCAAAAGGAAGTTCTCTAAACAGAAGGACATGCTAAAAGAAGGAATCTTAAAACATCATAAAAGAAGGAAACATGGTGTTTTCCACAGTGTCAGCTATAGAATGCTCTGCTCTGTCATACTGTTTTGTGGTGCTGCCTCTTTTACTAGACTATATTTTCAAGTGTTTCAGGTGGAACCAGCAGTCTAAGCACAAATCCTATTCCTACCACTTACCAGATGTATGATTTGGGGCAAGTGCTTCAGTTTCCTCAAATACAGAATGGGAACAATAATAACATCTATTTCTTGGGCTCTTGGAAGGTAACATGAGCTTAAGACCACCTGGCACAGGTCAAATGCATGTCAGTGTAATCCTCAGTCTGTTAAGCTAGTCTTACGCTAAGAACCATGAAAATGTTAATGATAGCGGTACATTGGACAATCCCCATTTATCAATTATTTTTCATAAATATCATAAGTATTTTCATTTACTTATTTTTCTATATAAACTCTGGAACCATTTTTGTTAAGTTGAAAATATCATTTAAACTTTGATTCCGAGTTGTGATAAACCTGTAAGTGAATTTGGAATGAATGCACATCTTTAAAATATTGTCATTTCATTCAAGAGCACAGCATTTCTTTTCTTTTATCTTTGTTTTAAAGATTTTTATTTATTTATTTTTAGAGAGAGGGGAAGGGATGAAAAAAGAGAGGAGGAAAAACATCCATCAATCAGTTGCCTCCCATACACTCCCCGTCTGGGGACCAAACCCACAACCCAGCCAGTCATGTGCTCTGACCAGGAATCAAACTGGTGAAATTTCACTTTGTGGTACAATGTACAACCAACTGAGCCACAACAGTCAGGGCTTTTCTTTTATCTTAATTTAACTTATATCTCTCAGTAAGAGTTTTGTAGTTGTCATTGTTTATGCTTCATATATTTGTGGTTAGAATATGTAGTAATTAAACAGATGGGCTCTGTCAATTCCACCCCTGTGTGATCTACTGGCACTGGAGATCTTCATGCTCAGTTTTCCTCCTATAAAATGCTCTCATATGACACACGTCTGCGGGGCTTGGTGGAGGGTCCATGTTCTGCGTGTGTGAGTTGCAACTATTGTCACTGTGAGTGGAGCTCTCCCTCCCCTTTAAGTAGCCACTGATCACTCATAAAGAATCCATAATAAAATCCTCTAAAGTACTTCAGAGGATTTTATTTAAAGAATCCTCTAAAGTACTTCAAATAAAATTAGACTTATCTAAATAAATCTAGGCCTAGAATGTAGTCTAGAAAAACAATCAAAATATGATTTTTCTAACCCACACTCCCTGTTTCACCCCACCTGAAATTATCTTCATTGTTTTTGTAAAAATGAATGATGTCTGTGTCTCCTATTTTCAATTCAGTTGTCCACTGCTGTAAAATTGCTACATTGTTAGTACTTATTTCTATTACCATAATTCCTTTGAATACATTTCTAGAAATAAATTCCTGGGTTACATGGTATACATTTCCCGATAAGCAATTTTAAATTCCTTTTCTCAGATATGGTTCTAATCACTACTGGAGATAGAATGAATATGATAAGAAAGAGGGTAAAACTATACTTACCCTTTGGGCATTCAATTTTTGAAAAATTTTCTTCTTTGTACTGATATTAACATATATACTTTTAAAAATTATATTATTAATAATCCCAAATATTTTTTAAAGATTTTATTTATTTATGTTTAGACAGAAGGGAATGGAGGGAGAAAGAGATGGGGAGAAACATCAATGTGTGGTTTCATCTCACGTGGCCCTCCTAGGGACCTGGCCTGCAACCTAGGCATGTGCCCTGACTGGGAATCGAACTAGCAACCCTCTGGTTCGCAGCCCATGCTCAATCCACTGAGAGCATAATCCCAAATATTTTAAATGTTACTATAGGCAATAAATCCCAACAGGTTAAAACTATTACTGCTATACTTAAAACTAAGTAAAACTCAATAGCGAGATAAAGAGGCTCAGCCAGCATCACAGATTAAATCCATAGCACATTGCCTTTCCCCTCCCCTTGTGGTTGAAGAAGTAGCCTAATTCTGAGCTACGAGGAGGAAAAAAGCAAAATTGTGAATCCCTGATTGTGTGCAGTCATGGATAAACATCATGCATAGGTTCTTCCAACAAAATGACTTTCTTTTACCCCACATCTGGTTCTCCACTTCATGAGGAAGGAAGTGAGCTTCCTCATTTTGCATCCAGATACCCCTTCACAACTGAAACTGTGAAAAAATACTCTTTATATGATGAGTAGTATAAAAATGCTCCTTATACTGTTCCAGAATGAAATACTACAATATCTTGATGCTTCCCTCATGGAAATCAGTCCTTGGATACCTCTGGGCCATCTACATATTAAAATGCCTGCAAAGTAAGCATAGATTCCCCAGCAACCACTGTGCTCTGGGGAAGGTGGGCCAAACGCAGGCAACAGACAATGCAGCTGTGAGGCTGGAAAAGCACATGTCCAATCTCTGTCTGCATCCACTCCGATTGCCCAAAAGAGCTCCAAATTTCCCTCTCTTCTGCAGAGTTTCTTTGTTCCCGATATGCATGGACTAGGGTGCTCAGATCCAATGCCCAAGAACTGATCAAAATACCACAGAAAGGGGGCTTGCCCCAAGAACCATAATTCCTTTCAGTTTTAAGAATATAAGGTTTTCCCTACCTTGTTATACTTCAACTAAGCATTTGAAAGCAAAGTTGTCTTTCAATAGAGCAGCTGGGGACAGTCACAATGATCACAATGATAAGGTAAGGATGATCCCCAGACTCCAAGCTCCACATAAATTACCAGCTACCAATCACTCCTGACTGCACTTGTCTGGGCTCCCGCTCATTCTTCACCATCTCTGCCTGCTTTCTAACAATGGCTGTTAGAGAAATTCCAAATGCAACTCAAAAGCCTAATTCAATAGATATTTACCATTTCACCTCACTCCCCTCCTTGACCTGGTGTGCTGGCTACAAAAGAATGCCCATGTCTTGTCCAGCTTCCATCTCCCTCAATAGACCTTCACTCTATGGCTTCTGCCACATATGCACCTAAGTAGTTTGTCACCGGTGGAGGGGATAAACATATATAGCATGGCTGTTGAAGCTAATATGATTTTGATGCCTTTGTTGGAAACACCCCCATGTTCTATAAAATAGGAAGGTGGCTCAGTGAAAAACTTCTTATCCTCAGTAAAATTAAGGAGGGGAATTAAGGAGAGCGAAAGAATTTTTTCTCACTGAAAATGTGGAATAGTTGTTTTGAAACATCTTGGTCTCCAAACTTTGGGAAGAAATGTTGTTGTTTTTTTTTTAAACACATAAACGCTGACATAATGTGATTTCACCCTAAAGTAAATGTTAATTTGTCGTTCCACTGAATTGTAAGGTTCATCTTTTAGAAGTTAAAGTATGCCTCACACCTCTGTCCAATAACAACTCTCATTTTCTGAGTACTAATTTTATACCAGGGACTGTGCTAAATAATACATACATTTCAGTTTATCCCCAATACTGCTCTATGAGTTAAATACCATTATTTCCCCAACTTTACAAATGGAGACTGCCGATTTACAAGACAGGGTAACTACCTGAGGGCATACACCTGTATGTGGCAGAACTGGTATTAGAACCACTCATTCTAATGTTAAAGCTCTCCCCCGGCTCTGCAGTGTTTAACGCTTCCAGAGATTCAGAGGTATGAATTTCGGCAAAGAATCTAGAGAAGAAGTGTGGGTGCATGCACACATGTGGTGTCTTGACTTTCCCCAGTCTGGTTCACTGCTTCTGTGTTATACAGAAAATTACAGTAAAATGAGGATCACTACCAAGAGGCTGGATTGAACAAATATGCCACTCCAAACTGTACATTATTTTTATTACCCATACTTACAACTAGGCATTCCAACAACAGCTGCACAGGGCAATGGGAGCTTTTCTCTGAGGGCTCCCGATGTTGGAGAGAGAGATACTGATTCGAGAAAAAGACTGAGGTGTAATCTTCAAGAGGTACTGTCAGCTGAAGAGCAATTCTAACTCATTTGCCTTTTATACATAAAAACATAACTTCAGGTATTAAAACTAATAAAATATATTTTAATCTTATTGAGACTTAAAAGCAGGATAAATTTGATATTTACTACAGGACAAAATTTTAAACATAAACTCATTGTTCTAATGCAACACTCAGAGCAATACAATAAAAGGTAGCAACCACACTCACATTCCCTGTCTGTTACTTATGGTCAGATTCTGACAGAGTAACACAGGTAGAAATACTTACCTTTTCTTTATTTGCTGCTTCGTCCCATGTCCAGGGCCGAAAATAGAGTCATTCATCATTTTTTGTATATGTCTATTTTTTCAATTGCATTATTATTACTAGTCAGAAGAAAGGCCTCGCTACCTCTTGCTCTTCCTCTGCCTATCAGAAAATAAATATGTTATTTTGCATCTTTGATTTGAAACTCTAATAAATCTGAGAATAGGTAAATAAAGGGATAGGGGTATTCCTACAAAATATAGGTGGAAAATGAGAAGTGCTATGAGGAAGATAGATACACAGGATTATGGGCATTCAAGAGAGACCACTGCTAGCTGGGAGAACTCAGGACAAGTGGTATGGAGGCAGCAGAAGAGATGAAATGAAGATCATCAGTAACAATGAGCAACTCCTTCGACAAGGAAAAATTAGGAAGTCGCATTGGATGAAGTAAATAATGAACAAAGGGGAAGAATGGGAAATAACTTTGGAAAGATAAATGGGAACTGGATTTGAAAACTCTTTAACATTAAGAAAATTAGGGAAGCACTGAAATTTCTATTCAGGAAAGTGACATGCTCAGAGCTGTTTTCCAGGAAAAGTAATGTGGCAGCTGTGATTATGGAAATTGGACAAGTGGGACAGAAGAGCTCCCTGGAGTATCTGTTCAGAAATATAGGGATCCCATTGTCACCACTAGCACAACTGTGAAAAGTTCATCGGTTGACTGCCAAAGTCTCAATCCAGTGGGAATTATCTTGCCATAAATATGTCAGTCGATGTTGGTCAAGGTATACAGTATTTGTTGTGAACGAGAACTGAAATGAGGTACATGTTAGCAGCCACCCAATCCTGACCAAGTAAGCCACCTTTAGGGCCAGTGAGACCAGGGCCACTGTGCTGTTGGTCATACTCCCTGCTCTATCTTGGTAAAGGAGAAAGGCTGGAATGACAGATACACTCACAAATCAGATAAATTGGCAGCCATTTAAGAATGGCATCAAAACTCTCATTTGGAGAGGTTTGGATCATTTTGATGGTTTGCCCATTTACTTGTACTGGATGACCGAAGGGTACTGAGCAATGTCAATGCCTTCATCAGCAACCGAGCTGGCGATAAGAATCTTGTCATCTTCATTGGTTCTGAATATTTCCAATACACACTTCTATGCTGGGAGAGTCGTTCCTGTGTCAGAGTCAGAAGGCATTACACACCTCACCAGAGGGAATTTTTTTTTTAAGTTTTTAAAGATTTTATTTTTATTTATTTTTTTAGAGAGAGGGGAAGGGAGGGAGACAGAGAGGGAGAGAAACATCAATGTGTGGTTGCCTCTCACATGGCCCTCACGGGGACCTGGCCTGCAACCCAGGCACGTGCCCCGACTGGGAATCGAACCGGGACCCTTTGGTTCCCAGCCCGCGCTCAATCCACTGAGCTACACCAGCCAGGGCTCACCAGAGGGAATTTAACCCTTAAAAAAATAGCTATTAATCTCCCTCTGCCACCATATACTCAACGCTCTCCACCCTTTTACAAACAAACAAACAAAAACTCAGACACAGACACTAGTATGGTGTTATCAGAGGGAAAAAGGGGGAGATAAGGGGTAGAGGGAGTAGAATGTATGGTGACAGAAGGATATTTGACTTTGGGTGGTGGGTACACAATGCAGTACACAGATGACATTAGCATAGAATTGTACACACACACAATATTCTAAAAAATAACTTTGGTTTTGACTGCAGGACATATGGGGGGAGGGAATGCCTATAAGTTTTTTGGCATTTGACCATTGTGATGGCTTTTTGAAATGTCAGCTCAGCTCAGTTGAACTTGTAATAGTCCCCAGTTATTTATTTAGGTGCTTCTGTGAAGGGAATTTGCAGATGAGTAAGAGAAGACTTAGGTGTTCCCTTAGCTCAGAGACTGCAAACAGCTCATACCTGTGGGATTTTAGCCTGCTCCCAACCACCTGCCCTACAGAAATCAGACTTTCTCTGCCAGTCTAATTGTGTATGCCAATTCCTTGTGTATGTACATAAGCACATAAACTACATATATGTATACATGTAAATGTGTATAATGTCCTACTTGTTCTGCTTCTCTGGTTGTACCCTAAGTGTTACAAGCATTAATAAGGAATTTGAATATATTTTATACACGAGTATATTTATATACATAGTATACTAAATCTAATTCACTTTGTACGAATACCTATGGTTTGATTTGTTTAGCTACCTCAGTAAATATGCCAGGTTTTAGAAAGCTGTGTTTGGAATTTTCTTCAATCCATTTCCTTAAAGCCTTAAATAAAAAGCAATTGACAATTTGCATACCACCTGTATTGTTCAAAATTGAAATATATGCAAGGAGAAAAAGAAACTAATATACAGTCAGTTGTCAGACTGATGAACCTGAGGAAAAAAGCTTCTTGGAGCTGAATACTATGCAATAATAAACTATCAAGGTATAGATCTTTGTAATAAGATATAATTTAATCTCTAAGATATTTTTAAGTAAAAAAAGCGAAGTTCAGATTAGTGGGTATGTAGGACTAATAAATGAATTTAGTAAGATCTCAGGGCACAAGATCAATATATAGAAATCAGTGCAGTTCTGTATGACAGCAACAAACAATTAAAAGTACCATAGTTAGAAAAATTAAGTACCATATTATAAAAAAAATTAATACTTAGGTGTAAGTCTAACAACATGTGCAGAATCTGTATTCTGGGACTGACAAAACACTGAGGAAAGGAGCAAGAGCAGATAAAGTGGGTGACCTCTAAAGTGGCCCTCGATGATCTCAGCCCGCAAATTTAGATCTTGGTGTAATCCCCTCCCTCGAGTGTTCATAATGAACTTACTGATTTGCTTCTAATGAATAAAATCCAACAGACATGATGAGATAACACTTCCCAGTTGAAGTTATAGAATAATTGCGACCTCCACATTAGGCACTTTCTCAATCTCTCTTGGATCACTCACACTAGAGGAAGCCAGCTGCCATGGCATGAGGCAGCTCTGTGGAGACGCCCACATCAGTGAACTTAGAAGCCCATCTTCTGAGGCTTGCCAACAGCCATGTAAGTGAGGCTAGTACTGATCCTCCCAAGTCAAGCCTTGGGATGCCTTCAGCCATAGTCAACACCTTGACTTCAGGCTCACAAGAGCCAGAAACACCCAGTTAAGTTGTTTTCAGATTTCTGACCTATAGCCATTGTGAGATAATAGATGTTTGTTTCCAGCCACTAAGTTTTGGGGCAATTTGTTATCAGCAATAGATAACTAATGCAGCATAAATGAAGAGATATATTGGTTGTGGACTTGAAGGCTCGATATCATTAAGATGTATTTCTCCAAATTTGATCTATAGATTCAGTGCAATTCCAAATAAAATCCCAGAAGACTTTTTCATAGGTATGAAGGAGCTGATTCTAAAATATTAATGGAAATGCAAAGGGAAGCTAAACAATCTTGAGGGGGGAAAGTTAGAGGACTCACACTATCTGATTTCAAAGCCTATTATAAAGCTACAGTAATCAAACCAGTGTGAGATGGGTGAAAGGAGTAATGTATAGATGAATGGAATAGACCAGAGAATCCACAGAAACAGATCCACATAAATACAGTCAATTGATTTTTGAAAAAGTTACAAAGGCAATTCAATGGAGTCTTTTTTTCTGAGGTGGGCCTCTTGTAAGCAGCATATGTGTGGGTCATGTTTTCTTATCCATTTAGCTACCCTATTGAAGCATTTTGTTTGGAGCATTTAATCCATTAACATTTAAGGTTATTATTGATAGGTACTTATTCATTTTCCCCCTTTGTACCTGTGTTCCTCTCTCTCCTGCTCTTTTTCTTCCTCTTCTTAAAGCAGTCCCTCTAGCATTTCTTGTAGTGCTGGTTTGGTGGAGGTGTATTTTTTCAGCCTTCTTTTCTCTGGGAAACTCCTTATTTCACCTTCCATTTTAATTGAGAGCCTTGCTGGATAGAGTAGTCTTGGTTGCAGGCCTTTGCTTTTTATTACTTGGAAAATTTCTTGCCATTCCCTTCTAGTTTGCAGTGTTTCTGTTGAGAAATCAGCTGCTAGCCTTATCAGGGCTCCCTTGTATGTTATTTCCTGTTTCTGCCTTGCTGCCTTTATGATTCTTTCTTTGTCTTTAAAATATGGCAATTTGATTATGATGTGTCTTAGAGAAGGCCTCTCTTGGTTCATCTTGATTGGCCCCTCTGTGCTTCCTGAACTTGCATGGCTTTTTCCCTCTCCAGGTTAGGGAAGTCTTCTGTCGTTATTTTTTCAAACAGGGTTTCTATCCCTTGCTTCTTTTTTTCTCCTTCTGGTATTCCTATGATTTCAATGTTGTTGCATTTCATGTTGTCTTGCAGTTCTCTTATGCTACCTTCATATTCTTTTTAGTCTTTTTCATGTAATTGTTCTGCCTGGGTATTTCTTTCTACTTTGTCTTCCAGCTCACTAATTCAGCCCTCTGCTTCATCCAATCTGCTTAAAATTCCTTCTAGTGTATTTTTTTATTTCAGATATTGTATTCTTCATTTCTTCCTGGTTCCTGTCTATAGTTTCTATTTCCTTTTTCATACTGTTGTAGTTCCCACTCGGTTCCTTATAGTTGTCAGTGAGCTCCTTGAGTATTCTTATAACCATTCTTTTGAGTTCTATATCTAATAGTTTTCTTGCATCCATTTCATTTAGCTCTTTTACTGAGGAGTCTTCCATTCCTTTTGATTGCAAGTTCTTTCTTTGTCTCCCCATTTTAGGTGACTCTTTTTGTTTGTTTCTGTGATTCCAGATACTCTGCTTTGGCAGCTGTCTTCATAGGGTGAACTTCTGTGGTAGAGGTTCTGTGGGACTCAATGGTACAGTCTCTTTTATCTCCTTGTCTGGATGCTCTAGGGTTGCCCTGTCTTCCATTTGTGTGGGCTTTCTCATTGTACTTGGGCTTTACCTGTGGGTGGCTCCTTTGTTGGTGGATTCTCCCCTCCAGTGCATTTACTGGTATTCACAACTCCCGCCATGTCTTGTATGCTGTTGTACAGGTGTTGGTTAACAAAGCAGTATTACCAGAACACCAAACTACACCAGCAAAAAGAAACCCCCTACCACATAAGCCATCTCAACTGCAATAGAACTAAGATTAATGCGAAATGGGATTGTGAATGTGAAGAAATGTGAAGAGGGATTGTGGGCATTATATGATATGACAAAAGGGAACATGAGATAACTATAAGAGGGGAAAATGTTGTTGTGTGGTAAGAGGGAGGAGAATTGATAAGAGTTGGGATAGAACTGGAGTGAAGAAAAGGAAGAGCAAATTTTACAATGTAAGTATAACACGGAAGGGCTATGGGAACAATGGGGTAAGAAGGGGGAAGAGTATACTATGAGGTTTGAAGTGAAATTGAAAAGGTACTGGACCAACGGGAGCAAAATTGCAGAAAAACCCCAGCAGGATCAGTAACAATGACAGTTGAATGAAATTTAATGAAAACGGAACAGGAATAAGAATCTTGTAGAAGAGCAAAAATTTATATGAGATGTCAACAGTAAAGAAAAATGATGTTGAGAGGTTGGGGGGAGCAAACTAATAAGAGTAAGGAGTAAAGCCCAGGTTAAGAGACAGGAAAAAAGAAAGAGAGAAAGAAAAAAAGAAGAGAAAAGATAAAAAAGGGAGAGAGGAAACAGATAAAATTCCTTACTCAACTAATCAGGGACAGGGCAAAGGCAAAATGGAGAAAGATAGCGAGAGAGTATTCTGTGGGATTTAAGGTACCAACAAGTAGTGAACAAATAGCAATAACCACAATATTTCACCCAACCAGCCACTGTTTTGTAAAAGGTGAGCAAGAGATAAGACTCTTATTAGAAGGGAAAAAGAATGTGAGCTGACTTTAGAAAGCAAAGCTCTTATGCAAGGTTAGGTGGGGGAGAAACAGTGAGAGTAAGGGATGGGAACTTGGCGTAGTGTGTGAGAAAATAAAGTTAACCACAACAAGAATACAGCTCAGGAAGATGGCAAAATGGATTAAGACCAGGGAAAGGTGCAGTGTGGGATTTGGAATAACAATAGGATGATAAGAAATATATAATCTGAATAAAAAGTAAAATACAAAGAGTAGTATATTACTGGAATATGAGTGAAGTGAAAGAAGAAAAATTAAAATGCAATAGGAAAGGGAGAATAAAAGAAACAAATTAAACAATGAAATCAAACAAACAAAAAAATCTAAATGGAAAGAAGAGGGAAAAAATGCAAGTTCTGAAGGATAGCAAGGTGAAATTTATTTCAGCTGTTGGTGTTCTCCTTATAACTTCTTTCTGGATCATCTCTGATTTTCTTACAGTTCCAGGTCTTACTGTCTTACTCTTGGAAAAAAAAAAAAGAAAAATCCTACTTCTGACTTTAAACCTGCCAAGTGGGTTTTGCCTGTCTTCCCGGATCCTGCAGGCAGACAAAGGGGGCTTGGCCCTATTTTTTTTTTTTTTTTCCTTTCCTGTGGTCCATGAGGATGGGGTCAGTCTGGGCTAGAGTAACCACAGGTGCCCAGTTTCCAGCCCACTCCCTCAGAATGCTATGCCGCCCGCACTGTCTAGTCTGTGCCTATGCTCCAGGCCTGCACCAATAATGCACCTCATTTTTCAACCCTTTGATCAGTCCATGAGGTGCACTGAGTGGGAGACATCACTCCCCTCCTCCTCCTTCTTTGTTGGCCTGGCCGCTGCGCATGCTCAAGGTCCCTGCAGGGCAGCTCAATTTCCCTATGGAATGGAGTCTCTCTGGGCGCTGCTACCACACCGAGCCCCTGCTGCCTCCCTTTGATCAATCCATGAGACACCCTGAGTGGGGTCAAAGTGTGCTCCCATTCCTCCCTCTTTGCTGACCCAGCTGCTGCGTGCCCGAGGACCCACTGCGGCTAAGAACTTCTTTTGAAAGAACACCTCTTGGGTTCTGCCTGCCGTTCCTAACAAGCGCCAGATTTTCTACAGACTTGGATTGTCATTATTCAAGTGTTTTATCCCACACAACAAGTCTGGGTTAGTTTTAAGATAAAATTCCTCATCTGGACATTCTGTCTCAATCAAGTGTCTCTTCACCACCAGCATCTCACACTGTGTGACAGCTGGCTGTGGCAGCGATTCCACAGTGGTTGTCCCAGTCTTTGGCAGTCTTAAAGCAGCCATCCTATACCCCAGCTGAAAAAAAGAGTTTTCCATTTTATACAAAGACTCAAGCACGTTTATATTTATTAAAAATAACACCCAATAACATCAGATTCGTAGAATCAGAAAGAAGGAAAGTCAGCTGTTCTTGTTCTTGTTGAGTTCTAAATTTGCACATAAATCTATCCCCAGATTTCACAGAACTGCAAAATTAGAGACAAAAAAATAAAATTCTTGGGAGCCAGATGTGTCTCAAAATTAAGAAAAATTTCAAATTTATAAATGTAATGGTACCAACACTATATCAATACCTAGCAAGCTTGAGATGGAATCTTACATTCTAATCAAACACTCATATATCTGTGTTCCTCCTAGGCAGGACAAATACTCTGGGATTATGGAAACACGCTCAATGATTTGATGACCTGTACTCAAATACTGGTTCAAAAAGGGTTTAATTTTCAATTTCCACTAAAAGTATTTTGGACATTTTATACCTGTTCTTGACAAGCCAATATTTATTGTTATCAGATTCTTCTTCTTCAAAGCCATAGGCAACCACCAGAATGCCGTGATTAAGATGTTTATTTCTGCATTTTGGATCAGATTAATGCCTGAAAAAGTAAAAGTCAATGCTAGGGTGAGGACTTCCCAGTGACATGTAATCCAGACTACTAACCACAATAAAGGAAGCATCTCAAAATGCAGTCAAACATCATAAATCCAGACAAGATACAGAAACAAAATCTAATCTAATATATCAGAAATACAACCTCTTTTGTAAACAACTTATCAAGAGGCATAAAAGACAACTCATTGAAACATTGTCATTTTACTTTTAGGATGTTGGTCTCAGGAAACAGCACAGAACACAAAATTAGTTGAGCCAAGAGGTCTTTCCAGTTTAATTACAGAAGTAAAATTATTTGGAAAATTCAAAAGATCTAACAATTAGAAAATATAAAGTAAATAAAGTTATATTAGTCAAATTATAGAGCCATTTATATATACATTTATGAAGTGCTTAGCATCATGGAGATATGAGTCAGGTCATGTCAAATGGAAACATCAAGCACAAATATTCCATGTACAGAACGATCAATTATGTGGAATCCACACACTCAAGAATTCTATCTTGAATTCTCCATACCAAAGACCTAATCTTATTGTATGTCATGGATTTTTTTTCCTGTTTTTCTGCCTCAATTTATACAAAGACAAATGCTTACCTTTTTTGTAGACCCAGGAGCTACACCGGCTCACATCCATCGCAAGAGATGGGCCCCACTGTTGCCACAGCTTTCCTAAGGGAACTCTCAGTTATGAATGTCTTCGAAGACAGGGGAGCATACAGTAGAATTCTTAGGCTTGTCTCTGCAGATTCCTTCTGTTCAAAGTCAAAAGGAGAGACCTCGGTTACTACCACACACCTCCTGGGTACAGGAGGCCCTGACAGTTTGCAACTTAATATTTTCCAAGTCAAGTTTGTTATGAAGCATCTCAGGAGGTGAAATGCTGTGGGTTGCTTTGAAAATCTAAAAATTAGCTGGTGTGCCTACTCAACAAGAAACTTTAAATCTATCAGCTCATAAGAAATTATTCCCTCTGGAAAAAATTGCACTATATATAGAATGTGAAGTACATCTCCATGTAACATAGACACAGAAAAAAAATCACTAAACCATATTAATGAAGCACTGTGCAAGACTAACATATCTTAATGACAGTTCTGACAGTTTGCAGAAATAGATTTTTCTCTAGAATGCTGAATTTCAAGAGCAGAACTGGAATGATAACAAGATAACAAGCACCTTTTACCTTTGCACTGGACAGTGTTCCTCTAGGCCCAGGACTCCCTGTTCATAACGCACTTAAAGGCATCATCCATGTGGCCGCCACTGCAGCCCACGCTGCCTTGAGGCTGAGAGCAGTCCATCCATCAGGCTCTGCTCACTCGGTGAAGCAGGGCGGTCTACTGCACAGAACGCCAGTCCTTCAGGAGCACCAACTGCACTGAAAGCCCAACCAGAAGCACACAGACCTTGAAAACAAAATGTACGAAGCTTTCAGTCTACAAAACAAATAGCAAGACTGACAACAGCCCATATATCTGAAAATTATCTTTAAAAATAATAAACTGAATATTGTTTTATATTCTACCATGAAAATGCCACAAAATCATTTTTGTCTTTCCTCTTGGAGAGACCTGCTGAACACTGTCATACCTGATCCATCACAGGAGTTACATAGCCTTGCTCTCTCCAATCCACAGATGTACGGAGAAGTTCTGGAAACACTTTCCCCTTCATGTGCTTCTGTTTCCAAAAGCCATTCATCATCTTCCTGAATTCTTGATTGGTCTTCAAGGAAAAGGAAATAGAGCATGGCAAAGCACTAGTATTTTGCTAAAGAACTAGGACATGAAGCATAAAAACTAACGCCTCCCGTGCCACACTCACCATGTCACCAAAAGCATCCATTGCCGTAGTGAAGCCATGTTTCCCTTGGCTGTATTCCCTATTGTGCAGTTCAATCATTTTCATGTTCTTCTCCCACGCTGTTCTCCTCCATCCTTCTTCATTCTAGCGACGAAGAAATAAACTGTGGCCTGTATTTGTAATAAGAATGGGGATGAATGCCCTGTTGAGTCAGGAAAGGGTGCCATGAAGTTATGGCCATGGTAAGAGCTGGTCTCAAGAAGCTACTCTCTCCTTTAAACTCCCCACAGAGGGGCCATTCTCTGCAGGGTCCCTCTGGACTGTTTTGATGTTATCAACCTCCTTATATAGTTTCTTGTGTGTTGCCTTCCACTGGTTCCATTGTACATCTAAACTGTGATCAAGTTTTGGAGCAGTTGAGGCTATTCCCAAGCAAAGGGCAGCCAGGAAGAGTGAAGGATTCATGTTTCAGAAACCTAGGAAGGGAAAAGAAATGAGTCTCTAATTAGACCAGTCCTTCTAAAAGGCCACCCTACTTTCTTCTGAGATGTTACAGCCTCTATGATGGTATGAAAGAAAATATTTAGCTTACCCTCACAAATATTTACACAAGGACTGTGGGGGAAGGCTATGGGTATGGGGGGAGAAAAGCAGCCCTCACCCTACCCCACCCTGTACTCCCAAGCCCAGAGCAGATCAGGTTCTTCAGGAGCTCAGAGACCCAGCCCAGGGTCTGGAAATACTGGTGGTGTTGCAGAGTCAGATATGGGTACTGCCCCAATTCCCAGTCCTCTGCACACTCCAGTGGCTTCCAGCAGATGTTGACATGGCTTTTAGAGCTGTGGCCTAGCAACCTGGCAGACAGGGTTAGGCTGCCACATAAGCCCTGTCAGGCCCGGGGACGTTGCTTCCTGCGACCTGCATATCCTGGATTCACAGGGTTGGGTCTAGGCTGGTTCCCAGGGTGGCCCCTCTGCTTCTGGCACTGTCCTTGGGTGCTCACTTCTGGTAGGAGCAGTTGAGCAGGTACGGTCAGTAAGTGCAGATCCAGGGCTGAGTCCTGGTGTCCAGGCCTTGGATTTAAGGCCCAGGATAAACCTGGAAGGCCCATCCCTCACTGCCTGCCTGCATACAATTGGCTGAGCCCATCTATGGGCGGGCCTCTGGGTGCTGGTGCTCATGGTGAAAGCAAACCCGGGGGCCCTTCACAGGGATCTCCCCACTCCCTTCAGTGGAATTTCAGTGTAACCCTGAGTGTTCTTTAGTCCAACACTTTTTGGTTAAAATCTCAGGAAGGCTGAGAACATTACAATCTCTCTAGTCTAGTGTTTTCTGTTTATTCTCGGCAAAGGAGGAGCAGGGGAGACGAAGTCAGAGACCCCAGGCAGATGTGTGCTCACTGTGTCCTGATGGCAGCAGCTGGGTTGGGAAGAGTCTAGAGAGGAAGGGCAATGCCCAAAACACAGGGCATGATGGCCAAGGCCCAAGTCCCTGCAAGGAAGGGGGCGGCCTGGCTGGGTCTCCAGGGGAGGCTGGCTTCTGTGGTGCTCCTTGCCTGTCTTCCCCAGGCAGGGAGTCTTCCCGCTCAGACCTTTCTCAGACTGAACAAAAACAAGATATTTACAGAAAGACGGGGTTTAATAAAAGGAAAAATCCCAGAAAGCAGAACCTGTTCTTACCTTGCCACTCTCTGTGTTCATTACTTCTTCCTCAGTACTCAACATGCTTTCTGTGAGATTTTAAGAAATTTGATTTATTTTATTTATTCATCTATTGATGGACACGAGCTGCTTCTGCATCTTGGCAATTGTAAATAACTCTGCAATGAACAGGGGGACTTATGTTCTTAAGAACTAGTGTTTGGGGTTTCTTCAGATATATTTCCAGAAGTGGGATCGCTGAGTCAAAAGGCAGATCCATTTTTAAGTTTTTGAGGTATCGCCATACTGATTTCCACAGTTCTCACACCAATCTGCATTCCCACCAACAGTGCAAAAGGGTTAAGAAGACAAATACCATACGATTTCACTCATATGTGGAATGTAAGGGCCAACCGGGGGAGAGCAGGATGACAGCTGTGAGAGGAGTTGAGGGGACGGAGGGGTCAAGCAGAAATGAAAAGGACTAATGGACATGGACAACAGAGCGGTGATTTCGGGTGGGAGAGTGGTGGAAGGGAGCTGAATGGTATTGAAAAAATACTGTAAAAATGGTAAAATAAATTTGCTTTAATGACTTACACTTATTGAATTTTACTTTAACTTACATTTAATATCATTATTTAAATGGCAGTGTAAAAACATTTTAAATGGAGAAATACATATACTAAATATTTATTTACATCATTAAAAATTTAAGGAACACAAACCAGAAACATTAGGCACAATTGTCCTTTTTTATTACATAAAAATTCATTGTTATAAATACATTCCAGAAAAATTATCTAGATAAATTTTTATCCTTACTTCATGTAACTTCCCACATCACCTATTTCTATTCACATTTTGGATTCTTTTGATAAAATGCTGTCCTGGGTTATCTGGACTTGTAAATAATTGTTACTTAAAGTTAACTTTATAAACCTTGTAGAAGCACATTCAGATGCATACTTATTTATGAGTATCCTGTGGTAATATGTACATAACATAAAACGTCTGTTTTAATTATTTTAAGGAGGGACTTCCTAAGATGGCGGCATAGGTGAATGCACCGTACCGCTTCGCACAACCAAACAAGGGAAAAAAAAGAAATCTATACATCCAAACGCAGCCAAATCTGACAGAAAATCATATTGAGAGGAAGTCCGACAACCAAGGAATTAAAGAAGATACATTCATCAAGTTTGGTGAACCAGAAGGAGCAGAGCAAGGGGAGAGTGCTCGGCGACCCCGCGGCGAGCAGGTGAGCAGACGGCAGGTCCGCGGTTGGAGGGGCGGTTCCCGCGCGGGGCTGAAGCTCACCCAGACGGGGACCGACTGAAGCTCGGTCTGCGCCCGGCTCCCACCGACCCCGGAGCGACCCCTGGAGTCAGCGCAAAGGGGCCCGAAGTGCTTGCAGGAGGCGGTGTGGGTGCGGAGAGCAGAGAAGGCGCCGTTGTGTGCTCAGGCCCCGCCCCCAGAGGCTTCGGTCCCAGCACAACTACCGGGAACTTCCCTGCACAGGGGATCCCCAAGACTCCGCCCCCCTTACTGTAACAGGTTCACCGAGGGGGAAAAAAATGGCCCAAAGAAAGGAACAGATCAAAACCCCAGAGCTAACCGACCAAGAGATAGCCAACCTATCAGATGCACAGTTCAAATCCCTGGTAATAAGGATGCTTTCAGAATTCGATGAAAAATTAACGAACTTGCTTGAACAGATGAGGAGAGATCTGCAGGGAACCAACAGAGATAAGGAAACTGGGACTCAAATCAAAGGAATGGACCAGCAGAAA